>PVIC010016327.1:0-34058 GCA_004025085.1 Thryonomys swinderianus | reverse complement strand
TTCCTCAGAGAAAGGACTACTATCTAGAATATATAAAGGAATTTTTAAAATCAGACCCCAAAACAGGATCTGAGGTAAACAGACATTTTTCAGATAAAGAAGTAGAATCAGCAAATAAATACCTGAAAAATGTTCAACTTCACCGGTCATTTGAGAGATGAAGGGAAAAACAACACTAACATTCCATCACCCTCCTGAAAGAATGGCTGCTATTATGAAATCAACCAACAGATGCTGGTGGGGCTGTGGGGAAAAAGGAATCCCTGTCCACTGTTGGTGGCAATGTAGACTGGGGCATCACTGTTGAAGTCAGTGTAGGGATCCCTCAGAGAACTAGGCTTGGAGGTCCCATTTGACCTTCCTGTGTCCTTGCAGGGGATATTCCTGAAAGAATTAAGAGCACCATACAACAGCAACATATGTGCTTCCATGTTTATAGAAACGTAGTTTCTAATAGCTAACTCTTGAAACCAGCCTAAAAGTCCATCAACCGGTGAGTGGATAAATAAGACGTTGGGTTTTTTTTTCCTTTTTTTTTTGTAAAGTAGAGTAGTACATAGCCATAAAGAACGATAAAAGTGAGACATTGATAACTAAATGGATGCATATTGAGGCCATATTCATAAGTGGAGTAATTAGACACACATATGTAAATACTGCATCATTTCTCTAGAGTAAGAAACTGAAGGTGTAACGAGGTGCAAAACATCAAAAGGTATTGTGAAATAGGAATAAAATGTTCAAAGAGGAAGAGGGTGCAGGGGGAAAGCAAAGAAGGGAAATGAAAAAACTGACAGTAAAAGGGAAAAATTGAAAACAAAGTTCATGTATGTAGGGCATGGAGTGGTTGAATGGGGGTAAAGGAATAGGAAAACATAGGATTCGAGATATGTCATATATAGGTATAAATTCTCAAGGATAACTGAGATCATAACATATATCTACAATGTACCAATAAAGTCAATGATAAAGGAAACAAAAGAATCAAGAAATGAGGTCACATAAAATTAAGAAGCTCCTGCATAGCAAAGAAACCACCAACAGAATAAAGACACAATCTACTGAATGGAAAATATTTTGCTAGCTACACCTCAGACAAAGGACTAATATCTATGATATATACAGAACTTGAAAAATTAGACCCCAATAAAAAAAGGAACATTTGAAATGAACAGACACTTCTCATAGGAAGAAATTAAAATTGCCAATTAATACATAGAAGATGTTCAATATTGATGGCCACTTGAGAAATGCAAATTAAAACATGAGAGTTCATTTCACTCCAAAAAGAATGGCAATCATCCAAAAATCAACCAATAACAAATGCTGAGGAGACTAGGAGGAATAAAAGAATCTGTTTGCATTTTGATGAGCTATAAACTGATACAACCAACATGGAAATCATCAGTCAGATTTTTTTTTTTTGAGACAGGGTCTCACTTGTCAGATTTCTTGAAAAACTAAAATTAGAAATTTCATTTGACCCACATATTTTCCTTTCAGGTATCTTCCTAAAAGAGTGAAAGTTATTATATTATGATGTTTTCTGTGTGCATGCCTATTTTTATGGCAGCATAATTTCTAATAGGTAAGTCAAGGAAGCAGCCTATATGTCCATCAACAGTTGAATAGATAAAGAAAATAAGGTTCTTATATATAATGGAGTACTATTCTGCCACAAAGAAGAATATACTCAAGTCACTTGTAGGAGAATGGATGCATCTTGAGGCCATAATGTTAAATGACTTAATCAAACACACAAGCTTAAATATTGCATTGTTTCTTGTATATGAGGAGTTCAATAAAGTTCAAAAGAAAAGACAGTAGGGAAAAAGTAAAAAAAGTAAATGTACCTAAAAGTGTACCTTGATTTAGTATAATTATTTTATGGTTTTACGGTTTTGGCAGCTTAGTTTGTTAACACATATTTGTAGCAATTAACTTGATAAAGAGTTGTAAAATAGGTAAATGAATCTGAAAAAAAATGAAGATGAGGGACACTGAAATGGTTTTAAACTGCACAGACAAATGAAACCATTATGCTAATATTAACAGGAAAGCCCTTTAGGAAGAAATGTTACTTTGCCAGCGACCCAACGTTGTATAATGTATTCAAAGTTTCTTTTTTAAAATAGTCCTGGTAAATTTTACTAAGTGTAAAATTCAGTTCTGTAAAGTTTGCAAACAGGATAGATGTCAACAGGATGGATGAATGAGTGGAAGCAGAGATAATTGTAATCATAACTACAAACCCTCATCATTATGAAAACGTAGAACTAGATCCTCTGTTTCTCCTTATCAAGAAAACTAAGCCTCAAGGAAGAGAAACTTCCCATAAATTTTACTGTTTAAGAATTGCTGTGTTCAGGGCCAGAGGGTTAGCTCAGTGGTTCTGGCGCCTGCCACGCAAGCGCAAGGCCCTGAGTTTGATCCCGGTAACCACATACAATGCTAGGCGTGGAGACTCACGCCCACCACCAATCAATACCATATACCACAATGCCGGGCGTGGTGGCTCACGCCTGTAATCCCAGCACTCAGCAGGCAGAGACAGGAGGATTGCTGAGTTCGAAGCTTGCCCAGGCTACATAGTGAGCTCAGAGCCAGCCTGAACTACAAAGCGAGACCCTGTCTCAAAAAAAAAAAAAAGAATTGCTGTGTTCATTATGCAGAGCTTACTTATGGTCATCTTTTTTTTTTTTTTTGAAAAATCAAAGTCTTGTCAAAGAATTCATAAGAATGAGTGTTTCTTATTAAAAATTAACAAGTGGCTTATTCTGAAGCAATGAGGTAGGTAGAGTAACATAATTTTCTTTTCTTGTTACAAGAATTAATATTCATGCAAATTAGTCCCAAATCACAGCAGTTTAGATGATCACTTAGTACTATAGATTATGGATTTGTTGATTACTATTGAAGCTGATTATATTGGTCAACCCAAACAAGATATGTTAGATGAACAAACCTTAAAATCTCAATAGGTTAATAAAATGATGGCTTCTTTTTTGCTCATGGAAAAAAAAATGATATGTCAGAGTGTCCCCCAAAGCTGTTCGCTGTACTCTCCAGGGACTCAGCAAACTTCTGCTTCCATCTTAAACCTCTACCATCTCAATGTCCAGGATCAGGATAATACACAAAAGGGAGCAGGTTGTCATTCTGCGCTTCATACATAGGGACTGGTAGGATTTATTTGCATAACATGAGGAGAAGGGGGAGGAGAGAGAAGAATCTTCCAAACTATAACCCCAAACGATACTGTGTCTTGAAATAATGGGAAACTAGTGACACAGTTTCCATCGTAACCATGGCACTGTCACTGTTCACAGCCTCAGACAGAGCCAACAGCAGAGCAAAAGGCATTCCTCTAAGGAAATCCATCTTGCTAGGCAAATGAATGGAGGGAGTTGCTTCTTGAGGGAGGGGTTACAGAAATCACCAGCAAAGCCCCATTCTTCAGCAGGATGTGCCGTTGTATAAAAGTCTGAGGGATGCTGTGTCTTATCCAGATTAATGAGGTAGAGAGACTGCTTTGCCTGGAAAGGAAAAGCTCTTCATTCACAAGTCTTGCTTAAGACTTGATTGAACACTTTCTTCTTCATTTCCAGGTTCAAATAGCTAATAAATGAAGTACCGAGTTAATTAAAAGCATATTTTAGCTGCATTTATCTGGCATTGATTGGCTGAGGCCACTTCCAGTAAGGGATGGAATAGTTAATACAAGTGTTGGCTATTTCCTAAAGGAGGTGACCTCAGGGTTACATACTTGTAGCAGTAATTTATTTAGCTTAAAATGAATATGTTCTCAATTAGCTTGGTAGGCATTATAACACAAGAGGGATTTATTATTTGTTTATGTCACATCTCCCAGGGTTTAGTCATTGGACTTTTTTTTTTTTTGCCTATGTTTAGTCCTGCAATTCATGATTCTATCCATTACAGATTGGGAAGTTACTTCATGCTGATTCATAGGCCCATCCTATTGCTCCAGATACTGGCCTATTCCCACAATAGCAGCCACAGAGCAGACATGCCACCTGGAGGGTTATGCTATAGGAAGCAGCTCTTCTCCCAGTAGAAAACCATCAGGATCTTACATTTCTCCTATAAATTGATAACATAAAAACACACCACCACTGGAACACCTCAGAATTATTAGAGGATGTATCCTATTGGAATTCATGTTTTATATACATCAACTTCTCTAATCCACTCATCACAAAAATGACTATTCATGGTGCTCCAGTCTAGAATTTGAACTCCTGGCTTTATTTAGACAGAAGAATGAAAGTGTCTGTACCATTCCTTGGTCATACATGTTGAAGAAAAATTTTCAAAATCAGCCTGTCAGTGGCAGATTGTTTACCAACTCCACCCACCCAGATCTCTGTGAATTTTCCAGCCTCTACACACAAACCAAACTTGTAATCAGTAATTCTGTGTGACAGCTATGATAGTCATTAATACCACAGTCACTTTCAGGCATGCACCAAATAATGATGTTTTGGTCAGTAACATACTGCATGCACAACAATGATCCCATAAGTTTCTAGACACTGATGATGTCGTGGTCCTCTTAGTTCAAGCAAGTACATTCTGTGATGTTCACATGGTGATAAAACTGTCAAAAATGCATTTCCCAAAATATGTCCTTGTCCATAAGCAGCACAAGACTGTGTTTACAAGCTTCTCAGTGGGATGGTTGATCAACTATGAATGTTGATAGAGGCTGGCCTAGAAGCTCCGAGCTCCATCAGCAGGTTTTAGGCTCACCATAGGACAGTACCCACACCCCTTTGCGAGGGTGCCAGCCCTCTCTAGCTGATTATAGCCCATTTGCTAAATGTGTATTTCTGCCCAAAATTTTAAAAAACTAGGAAATCTGGTACTAACCGGTGTTACAGTTTCCACTGTCATCTTCAGAACGTGGCTGCCATTTAGCGCACCCCACAAGGTCTAGGCACCCACTCTTCTACTCATGGGGACCAAACTACTCTTACCAGAGCATAAAAGATAAACCTGTGTTCAACTTGTCTTCAGTGAGGAGCCTGAAGCCAACACCCGCCCCACTGTCAGCTCAGAAGCCATCTGGTCAGCATGTGAGTTCCCACCAGCACACATGTATAGCCCTGGGGTATAACAGGAGGAATTTTAGTGTTTTGGTTCCTTAAGCAACGTTCCACATAAGTAATGAAAGCTATGAAACATGCTGGAGATGGAAACTGTCACCCAGACAAGAAAGGAATGTATAGATGTGTTCTCTAAAGCAAAGCACATTTGCTACTAACTCATTTTTGTTTAATGTTCTCCAGTGACTTTTCAGCCCAGAAAAGCCATTTTTTCAAGTATATCCCACTAGGTCAGTGTCAGATATGAAAAGTTTATATTTAAAGGTTACATAATGAAATTTCTGTTATGGTTACAAATATGCTTCTAGACTCAGGAAACACCATCCAATGGATTTCTATTGGCCTGGACACTAGCAGTTATTCCTGCCAATCGTTTCTTTCATTCTCTGTGTGACCTTGAGTTACTGCCCATCTCTGATCTTGTTTAGTTTTCTGTGACATGAGGATAATGAGATTTACTTATCAGGATTTGTCCCAGGGCTTAAATAACATTTATAAATTCCTCATGACTTACACTCACTGTTTTTTTTTTCTTTTTCTTTTCTCATTGATCTAACCAATAGGAAGTCTAAGAATATATATTTTTAAGATGAAAATGGGATTAAACAGCTAAAATGAAGCTTTAAGATTCTTAAGAGTATATCAAAGATTTTTATTTCCACCATCCTATAACACCCTCGCCTCTTTGAACGTGTCACTTAACTTCAGTCAAGAAAACAATACAAGCCCCGTTTGTCAGTATGTCAGTCTGTTTCCATAATCTTTCCCATTAAACCCATTAACTAATCTAGTCTATGTTCATTATCAAACTAGGATACAAGTAGGACTCTTGCCTCCACAAGTATATACTACCAAAAGCAAAGTGGGCTGGCTCCCCTAGTGGCCCACCATTCATCATGGGTTTGGGCTCGTGTTGATTGAAATCAGAGTCACGTGGGCGTGCTGCTGACAGAAACAGAAGTCCCTCATCTGCACCCCTGTCCACAGGGAGATCACTTCCTAGCTTAGAGGAGCATTTCTAGCGAAGCATCTCCACAGATAACCGTGATGGTCAGGCTCAAGTGTTAACGTGACTGGTTGAGACTCCCGGAGAATGATTAGTCACGGGACACTGCACTCCTCAGTGATGTTCACAGCAGAGCACGCTCTTAGCTCGCGGGGTCCCGTTGGAGGTGAGATGCTGGGAATGGCTCTTGCTGGAGCTGTTCCCCTGTTCAGCTCTTGGGAGAGTATGAACTAAGCAGCTGTGTTCAGCAAGCTCTTCCTCTGTGAACTTTCTTCCTTGAAGGCAGCTAGCTGGCTGGCAAGTGAATCCTCTGAAACCACTAACCATGCAAACCTCTCCAAAACTGCAGGTGGCACAGGCTTTCTCCTAGCCGCGGAAAAGCTGTCAATCGGCAACTGATAGATTGGACATTACATAGAACTTAAAGAGATTCCAAATAAAGAAATTGCACATGCTGAAGGTAATTTCAAGATTTTACAGCATGTCCCCAAAAGAAACTAATATAACAGATGGGCATCAGTTGACAAGAGGAAAAAGTAACTGGGCAATAGATGGAAGAGTAGGAGATGACATGTTATGTACTAAGAAGAGCAACAAAAGAAGGCAAATCTTTTGGAAGAAGGTGAAAAACTCTGCTGCACTTTCCTGTAAAATCAAAACGTGGGAGTTCTGAGTAAATAGACATCTGTACAGAGAATGTACAAATCTTTGTCCCCTAATGCAGCTGTCATTTGTATGAACAATGAGGGGAGGAAAGATTAATAATAGCCAAGCATAGTGGGACACACCTGAAGTCTCAACTGCTCAAAAGGCTGAGACAGGCGAATTGCAAGTTGGAGGTCCAGCTGCACAACTCATTGAAACCCTGACTTAAAGTAAAATGTGAAGAAGGTAGATCAATAGTAGGGCATGTGTCTAGCATGTGTGAGGACCTAGGTTCAATCACTGGGAGTGAGTTGGGAGTAACTGTAATTTACTTCAGTTTAAATTTACCTCAATTCAATATTTAATCACATTCTTCTAGTGTGACTCAGGATCTCTATAATGCAGAAGCTCTTCCTCTCTCCAGTTACTTCTCCAACTCTCTGATGCAAGATCCCTTTACTGTACCACAGAAAAGTTTTGACTTTTCATCCAGTGTCACCTTTCTCTTCTAGGGAAAACCAGACTTTGCAATGTATCCCATGAAGTTCTAAAGACAGGAGAACTAGGAACTATTTTTTTCTGTGTCTCTACTGTTTCAGTCTCCTCTCTCCTTGTCTCAAACCACTGTATAAAACAAAACAAAACAAAACAAAAAACAGAAAAACAAAACAAAAAAAAACCTTGCCTGAGCTGGTCATATGATTTTCTTTTAGAGAATTACACCCATTTCTTCCTTTTTTTCCCCAAAGTATACATGTTTAGGAGATGTAGTAAGACAAAAGAGACCTACCTATTAAGGAAACTAAGAGATCATTAAAAACAAATAGCCTTTTGCAAACCATCCAAATAATACAAAGTTCTGATATCTTTGACTTCAGAGCACTTCTAAAAATTCTCCTTTCCCCACTACAAAGGAATCACAATCAAGTTTGCATTTTAGATAATCAGCCAATACAAAAGATACTTCTCCTGTCATTCTGTTCTGGGTTTGACTCTAAAATAATATATAGGAAGAAGCTAATATTACATGGAAACATATTTTTCTTTTAGCAGTGGTAAGATTGCCAAACAAAATTCACACCTGGGGCAATGAAGTTGATATCCACCATTTTAATCCATTACATACTAAATCTTTTCCCCAAACTCCAAGTTGGAATGCACTTGAATCAGATCAAGTGGACACATTGCACAAGAGGTTGTGCAAACAAGTGCAGCCTCTCAGAGAGTTTCCAGGAGAGAGAAGCTTCGAGAAGCACGTGGCTCAGAAGCGCTCCTGCTGCAAGTCTGTAACTGCTCTGATCGAAGGCGAGACCATGAAGGCTCTGTGGAGCTCTGACCAGCTCCAAGCAGGCGCGTTTTCCTGGGAGAGGATGAAGAGGAGCCTTGTCCTGCAGCTGTGTTATAGCAGCCTGGGGTGGATTTCCATTTTAATCTGAATAACCTCATTGGCATGCTAGGCTAGACATAAAAAGTCAACATGACTGAACCCCCATCTAGGGGTTTTTTTCATAGCATCTCTCCCTTGTTCTTTGGCTTGTCCATTTTTTGACTCTACTAGACTAAAGCTCAGGAGGACGCTTTTTCTTTTCCAGCTTTCTTACCTTCCATTCAATTTTTCTACAATGACGTGTTTGGGAAAGTCCTGGAATGTAAGAAAATATGCTACTTTAAAATGTTTCCAGCTCTTAGATTTTCACCAAGCATATTTCCCCTGGTCAGTAACCCTGAAAGTGACAAATCTGCAGAGAGGTTTTGTAAATTGGCCTTCTGGAAAATCAATCTGAGGTGTTTAGGAAATGTTTCTTTTCTAATACAGTAAGTATGAATATTTTTACATTTGTAACCATTACCCACTTAAGGTCTTTTAATGGTTGTGCCAGGATTGGAACTTGCTGAGATACAGCAGGAAAAACTGCCGAGAAATCTCTACCACTCAATATAGGATATCTGTAAAAATCTAGAAACTGATAAATTATGTGCAATTCCATGATGGACATCTCTAAACTGTAGGAAAAATAAAATATTTTTCAAGTGTCAGCAAGTTTGATAATGTTAACAAAATTATGGCTATCTTTTTTTTCCACTTATTTTTTGGACACCCCGCATAATATAATCCCAAATTTATACCTTTTTTCGTTTTTGGTACCCAGAATTGAACTCATAACCTTACACTTGCCAAGCATGTGTTGAAACCACTGAGCTAAAGGCCTGGCCCTGTGCAAATATGGTTAGAACGCCAAAATAATGTGCAATAAAATGTTAACAGTGTTTTTTCTCTATAAGACAAGGTTCTGTGTTATTTACTTTCTTCGGTGTTTCACTGATTTTGACAGTGTTTCTAATATTAGTGTGTTCCCTGTATGTTAGCAAAAGTTTAAAATAAAAGACAATGGGATAAAATGTATATCAATGGTATATAAAAATGGGAGATAATTTATGGTCTAAACACATTTAGTTACTTGGAATAATAGGAGGCACACATTTAAAAGATAAATTACATATTTTAAGAATTTAAGCATGAAAGACATGAAGGATAAAGAGTAACAAGAAATATCACAGTACCACATCCTGTCTCCCAGGGCATTTACAGTAACTTCTGCACAAACATTTTCTCCCAAAGATAGAACTCTCAGGGAAGAGAAAAATGGGATAAAATGATTTCTTTATCTTTATTTTTGCCTTGATTTCCTCTGAAGTACCAAAAATCTTATGGAACTGCACATGGAAACACAATTAAAACTTTTGTTACTTAAAAAATTATGTTACCTCTTGAGAGGTAACCAGAAAAAGTAGCATCTATGCTTATAAGGTACTTTTAAATATAAAGATGTTTAATTCATGTGGTAGCAGAAAAAAATTGTTATTTAGATTTCTGAAAATTAATTGAAGGGAAGATGCCAGTGTTTGTCTCATAACCAGTTCTAGGACAGCTTGTGCATGTGTTGATGTAGAATTACTGCAGTAATTTATAACAGCTGTTAGATTCAAGATGCTCCATAATAGCGATGGAGAACTTACAGCACGCATGAGACAGTGGGCTGCTCTTATCTCTGAAAGCTCAAAAGGTTCACCATCTCTGCTTGATATGAACACTGATTGGGTTATGCAACTAAATAACTTTAGAAAGAACTCTATCATAAAACTGGATGTCTCTGTTAGGTGATTTTGTGTGGGTCAGAGTGCTTAGAGATTGTTTCCTCTGACACAAATTTCAATGGCCTTCCAACATTCCACATACGCTTAAGTTGTAGATATGAAACTTATGAAAGTGGAAGGCTTGCTTCTTCTATGAGAAAAACTGCAGGTTCCCATAAACCTTAAAGACAGATTTTTTTTTTTTTTGAGGCAGGGTCTCGCTTTGTAGTTCAGGCTGACCCTGAGCTCACTATGGAGCCTAGGCAAGCCTCGAACTCAGCAATCTGCCTGTCTCTGCCTCCCGAGTGCTGGGATTACAGGCGTGAGCCACCACTGGCAATTTTTTTTTTTTTTGAGGTACCAGAGATTGAATTCAGGCCCTTGTGCATCCAAGGTTGGCATGGTAGCACTTGAGCTAAGCCCCCGGCCGAAAAAATATAATTTTATTTTTTTCTATTATTCATTGAATATTTCTAAGACCTAAGTGCACACTATGACTCAAGTATATCTGAGGTCCATTTGAAATTCTCCAGGACAACACTGAAGGTACACAGGGTGCCAAGTTTGTGTGTTCATGAAGGACATCCATCCCATTACAGAGCTCAGACTTTCCATCTAAATTGGCGTGTGCTTCTCTTACCTATATGAAAATGACCTATAGGCTATTATTAAGACTGAGTTTTCATTCTGCACTGGCACTGCCAGATAAAGTCCTAACTCCCCACTATAGACAAAAATAAGTAAGTAAGTAAGTAATGCTATACATCAGAAAACACAACATTGCCTTTACCAAGCCATGTCTGAACTGTAAGAATGCCACAGAGCACTTTCTTAGGAATAATTGTCACTAGCTATTTCAGTACATTTTTAATAAAAATTCTTCCACCTTGATCAATCCATGCTCTTCAATTTAGAGCTGAGATTAATTTTCCAAGACATATTATGGTACAGTATTAACACTTGAAATCATCTTATAACTGCTTGCTTTCATATTTGGCATAACTATTGTACCACCTAAGAAACCACTTCTATTGACCTTTAGATTAAAAATATGTTGGATTATCATGATTGACACTTTTAAAATGACTCATTCTTGCCAAACACAGCATAACAACTTTTTAACATTCCTTTTCATTCCTTTTTCTTTACAACTGCCTCCACTTTCATTATATGAAATATGGCTGTATTATACACCACCTCTCATTGCCTAACATGCTTTTTTTTTTTTTTTTTTTCAGAATTCAAGAAGATTTACATTTGGAGCTAAATGTTTCAGTGATTGCTCTGTTGGGTTTCATTATACCAGTGTAGTTAATCAAAGCAAGTCTGGCCTTGCTGCCATGATTCATTGTATGGTTTTTTGAACTTAATCACTTACACAGAATGAATATACACATTATCACCAGGGCTGGATTTCTTTAACAGCCTGCATGACACGGCACTGTAAAGCCTTTGTCAACTGCTGTTCCCAAGAACTCCACTGTTGCTAGCATTTTTTGTTAAGACATTTCATTGATGTGCTTTTGATTAGGAAAAAAAGGCAAAGAGGGAGCCCCCTAGGTGAAGCTGCAAAGAGCACAGGAAATGCTGGCTGACTCTTCTTATCTCCAAGTTGGGCTAAGGGGAGCCTCTCATTTGTACATATTGTTTCTTTTCATAGTGTGTGTGGTCTCCACAATCATAATTAACAAGCAACCTTTCTTCACTTTTCTTCCTAATCCCATCATAAATTACTGACTGTTGGCATCTGGGTAGGGTTTGGCGGACCTTGGATTTTAAGGACTGCCTAAGGGAATTACAGGATTGTTATTTTTAAACTGAAGAAGCTAATTGTGTAAGTATTAACATATGTGAACCGGGTCTAATAAACCTTCTTTCTCAGCAGCCAATGGTGATGCTCCTATTGACAACAGATTCCTGAACAAAACAGGCAATTTGCATTCCACTCAAACTAGAGGAAATGGGGGAGCTTGTTCTGGGCTCCTAGAAATCAACTGTCAATTATTCAGGATCTAGAAGTTGTTGCTAAATAGCCATGATTTTAAAAGTCAAAGTACATAAATTTAGTTAAATACATCACTTTTTTTTTTTTTTTGGATTTTTGAGGCAGGGTCTCGCTTTGTAGTTCAGGCTGGCCCTGAGCTCACTATGGTGCCCAGGCAAGCCGCCGCGAACTCAGCAACCCTCCTGTCTCTGCCTCCCGAGTGCTGGGATGACAGGCATGAGCCACCACGCCCGGCATTGTGGTATGCGGTGTTGATTGTTGGTGGGCGTGTCTCCACGCCCAGCATTATATGTGGTTACCGGGATCGAACTCAGGACCTTGCGCTTGCGAGGCGGGCGCCGGAACCACTGAGCTAACCCTCCGGCCCAATACATCACATTTTTAATAGATCAGTTACACTCGAAATTCATCACTTTCCTAGGATGTTACTATGATGTGCTGTTCTCTGTCAGACTGAAGTGACAGTTTCTGTAAGGTGAAAACGCCGTAAAATGACACACTGTGCATGTCTCCCTCCCCCTTGGTGATGTCATGCGCATGTGCAGTAACCCCTACGCATGCATATGGGAGACGTCACAGGGGCTGCAAGTCAGGACTTGACTTGTTGCTCTGCATCTTCCTTATACACAAGGGAAGTATATGTGGCTCTTGTATCCTGTGGGAATATGAACCCCAAGTTCCATATCTCCGGATTCAGCCAACTCCATTGTATGCTATGTGGTTGTGTTAACAAAAGTTGGGTCTGGCCTGAACACATACAGTTTTCCTTGTACATTATAATCACTGTTTATATAGCATTTATATGCATTAGGTATAGTAAGTCATCTAGGGATGACTTAAAATACACAAGAAGATGTGTGTAGGTTATATGCAAATCCACTGCTGCTTTCTGCAAAGGGCTGAAGCATTGGTGAAGGGTCCTACCCTGGGGAAGCCACACCTATCAAAACTCTACATCTCAGAGAGGTTCAATAAACGATTTGGCACCAGGATTCTACGGCAGTGTTTTCAGACTTTGAAATCCATTCTCTTAACTCGTGTGTCCTGGACCTACTCCTTGGTGGTCTTTCCTGCCAGTTTCAAGAAACACAAACAGAAACTTAGTGGCACTGGTTAGTGCCTACTTGAACTTAGTGCGTGCGTGGTTAGCATTCACCAAATTCTTGAGTAACATGTAAGGTTCCTTCAGTGTATTTAAGGATTTACCTTTGCCCAAAAAGGTACTTATACATTTATTAACACTTTGCTTTCCAGACTGGAGTTTCCACTGGAACAACTCTACCCATAAGGGTGACCAGCAGGGTGTCAGTGCTGCTATTCTGTGGCTTCCACATTCCCTCCACCTTTCTTTGGTACCATGTCAGAACACACTGAAAGTGTTTAGATAAAAATGCATTTCTATTCATAAAAGTATCCCAATGACTAGAATATACAAACTGTCGAGCCTCTCATTGCTCTTCTCCTAACATCCCTCAAGAGTCACATCACAGCCATCAACTTTTTTCCTGACACTTCCCCAAACGCTCTCATTTGGTTTTCAAACATGCAACACAAAAACTTCAGAACCTGCACATGAAAAGGAGACTGTTGCACAGATACGCAAAGAAGGGCCACCCCAGGCGCCTCATCTTAAGACCGACTTTCCAGAGGAAGGGACACAATCTCTCTACAGGAAACCTAAAGAATTCTTCAATCCAGTTCTGCACTGTTGATGTAGGATGAAAGAAATGTGTCACTTAGTAGTTGAGAAATAGAGGCTACGGGTCTGGGAAAATTATACTGGGCTTTCTCACATCTGTTTCAGATTTCCTTAGTGTTCTTTATGAGGCTACACGAACAAGAAATAGGAAGTCACTGTGTGTGTGTGTGTGTGTGTGTGTGGTGTGGTGCATGTGTAAACATCTTACTAGCTTTGTCTGATATGCAGATTTTGTTTGGGAATAAGAAGGAAAGACATTCCCACTCTTTAATGGTACATCTCTAGCACATTACCTTCTCCCTGCCCTCTCCCAACCTCTGTAGATAGTCATCAAAAAATGGTCTCCTAACATGTTCTCTCTTGTTGTATGTTATTGGTAACATACACAGCAAGAATTTCCTTCTGCTTTGCCATGACACAGGAAGTCTGAGCTATCTCACAAATGTCTCTGTGTGGCAGGCTATATGAAGACTGTCTCTTAAAAACTGTATGTTTTGCATGTGTGCCACCATCAGTACTTTTGCTTTTTGGTAACTTCTGACAGAAAGAAAATGACAAATTTCTGCATCACTGTTGATTAGTGATGGTTTCATGTGTCGCAGTTAGATGCAAACATTAACCTCCTGTGAAGCTTTGCGACATAATCCAAAAAACAAAAATAAGGGAAACAGAAGAAAGAATAGCAAAACTGCTTAAGCAGTTATAAAATTTCTTTGCAAAGGTGATATCAAAGAATGGAACAAATTAATTTAACCATAAAGCCTAAAGATTAAAGAACTGAAGAAGAGCTGGCTATGGTGGCTCACACCCATGATTCCAACTGTGCTGGAGGGGAAAGGAGGAAGACCACAAATCCAAAGCCAGTAAATGAAAATGGCTGGAGACATAATTCAATAGTGGCGTGGCCTTGGGTTCAATCCTGAGAGTCAAAAACAAACCCAGAATAAAAGCACCTGAAGACAGCTAATCACAGTTTTGTTAATGGTTGCGATTCTCTTTTAAGCTCCCTGATTAAGAATGCACATGTATATATTTTCCTACTCAGCTAAGAATAAAATACTGTGCAAGTAGTAGGTACATGAAAACACTAGTCCACTGAATGAACATAAAAGCTGTATAATGCCGGGCATGGTGGCTCATGCCTGTTATCCCAGCACTCGGGAGGCAGAAGCAGGAGAATTACTGAGTTCAAGGCTTGCCTGGGTTACATAGTGAGCTCGGGGCCAGCCTGAACTACAAAGTGAGAGCCTGTCTTAAAAAAAAAAAGGCTGTGAATTCTACAAATTGACCCACTGACCAGGTGCTCCCACCTAAAAGTTTGTCCTATTAACACTAAATGCAAAGTTATACCTCAGATAGGTTTGGTAGTAATAAACTCATCCAGTATTTATATCCAATATGTCAAACTGCTAATCTGGTAACATGAAGCTAGAAACATAGGCAAAATGTCTAAAGATTTGACCTTCTGTGTGTTTTATAAAGGAAAGTTTCTAGTTCACTTACTTTGAGGTTGAGCTAGAAGAAAAAAAAATCAGTGATTGCATGCTACAAACCTTTAGGAGAAAAATATTAACAATGTGTTTTGATGTAATTCAATTTAGTAAAATGAGCAATTTCCATTTCAGAATTTGGCTTTTGACTGCAGATAAATTCTGTGACTTCGGTCAAGTCACTTTAACTCATTCACTGTTGTGTCTATGAGAAGGAAATAATATTTGTTATTTTCCCCAGAGTTTCAGGGATGAAATTCTGTCCTTGATATCTTCAAGTGCTCAGAGGGCTTTGCCTAGGAGGTCCCAATGCATTCCCACCATGACAGTGATGGAGGAAGCAGCAATTCTGAAGAAGAGACACGTAGCCACAAAGCACGATCCTGGCCTCTTGAGTCTCCGGAGCCCTCAAATTCACCAAATGCTAAGGAGTGAGAGGACTACTTATGTTTATATATTGATCTGCATGCTCGGGTTTCAAATGTGCTTCATCATATACCATTTCCTTTACCCGAATCCATCTGCTAAGGTTTTCTTCTGCAATGCAGAAGGAATTTGAAAAAGAAATGTGACTTTAACTGAGAAGAGAGTAACAGCATGACATAGTTAGCACCACCTGCACTAAGAAAGATTCAAGATGGTATTTGTCAAATATTGGAAGATGTGTGTCTGCTAGCTGAGGGATAACGGGATGTTTTCAAAGACTGTTTTAAAGTACTGTGGCCAAGAATAAAAAGCTGCATTTGCCTCTCATAATAGTGGTTATCATTCCTCTTGTGAAATGTTTATCTACTGATGATCTCACCATGGCTTCCTCTGGATTGTCTTCTTGTTTTATTTTCTCTCACTACAGAAAGCAAACATCTTGGTTCTTGCCTCTTTCTATTATAAGTCCTAAGCATTTGTGGAGTTAAAACAAAGGCTGCACACTTGCAAGGAGCTAAGTAGAGTCGAATGGTTTCTGAGGGGAAGGGCGTGGAGTAGGCATGTGGTAACGAGTGCCTGTTGACTCTAGAAGAGGTGCAAAAAGAGGTGGACGTAGGGCAGGAGGAGAGAAGGGAATGAGAAAGAATAAAATACACATAAAAGCATAGCCTCATAAGTGGGAGAGTAGAACACTGCCCAGATCCACTCAGAGCGTGTCCACTCTCGGTATCCATACACTGCATCAAAATGGCACCTGCTGAAGTCAGCTGGGCTTCAGCCAGAAATGCATGAAATGATGGATCATATACACACATGTACATGCATATACGTGAGCATTTTAAGATTTTAGACTACAAATTTATTATTCAGATTATTATTTTTGTCTACAGTTTTATTGAGGTATGTTAATATCAAAATATTGTATTTTGAGCTTCACCAAGGTATTTTTGTAGCTTTATTTCTGTTATTATTAGATAAATATCATCATAATGTCACTATAGCAGTAATATAATCATGTAGCTAAAATTTTGTAAAAGAGAAAAAAAAATGTCCCCAATGTAAAGCACAACTATTATAAAAATGTTAGTATGTTCCTCTTGCCTTACTTGTGCTTCTCTTTTAATTTTGGACTTCTAAATAATTATAATTATGTATTAAAAATCCCAATTTATATCCTCCTTATTTTTTATAGCATCATATCTTGTTGTTCTAATTTATTGCTTTAAAAGCGAAATTTAATGATTTGAGTTTAGATAATGTTTGTAATATTGGAGTCTAGATTCTGTTTCCAAGTGAATTAAAATCGATCTTGACACTAAATATTTCTTAAAATATTAATAAGTGTTATCTCAAAAACCAAAGTCCAAAAGTAAATAGTTGGGAAAAGTTCCTAATGTCACTTCATAACTGTGTCTAGTTGTTAAAGTGTGTAGTGCCACTTTATAGTGATAATTCCCCTGTGCTCTTATGTACTGTGGAGTTCAGGGTGTTTTTCTCTCCAACTTGGTTAAATATGGAACCATCTTCACCATAAGCCTTATATATTATTGTTCTTCAGAGCACACCTCTCAAGACAATGGCTTCATCATTTCCTCCTTCTTTGATAGAGTATAAGAAATTATCCACTATAACAAATAATAAAGAATGTAACACCACATGCAATCAGGTATTTTTGGTACTGTGAGTCTCCTGAGGTAGATGCCTGGGAGATTTGAGGGTTTCTTCTTAAGCTTTGAAGTCAGTACTATGGCTTGATCTCCAAAATTCCGGGTGTCTGGCCTTCATGCCAGAGTGACTATGTTGAGAGGTTATTCGGTCGTAGAGGACAGGGTCACACGAGTGGCTGAATAGTGATTTTGTAGAGTTAATTCTCATGAAAGTAAATTGTTACAAAGCAACGCCATGGCATGCACCAGGCCCCTTGGGCCATTGCTGTTTCCCTTTCCATGTTTCTGCTCTGTCAGGATAGACTTGGGAATGCTGATGGAAGGAATAACAGAGTGTTTCTTGGGAGATACAAGTTCTGTGATCACTGGGTGACCTCCTAGGTTTCTCTGGGTTTCAATTTTTCACACAGCAAGAAAGATCATGATACCCTTTCCTAGGTAATTAAACATCAAATAAATACAAAAGCATTTTCAAAAGTTAATACCTCACTTAAAAAGCAAGGTATAATTATAATTACTTTTACCACCTCCACAGTATTTACCCCAAACAGGGAAAAGTCTATAGAAAGGAGTGTTAGGGGTGTGTAGATTAAAAGGAAAGGGTTTCAGAAGATATAGGCACTCATTTTTCTCCAAGTGGTAGGCCTTGAAATAACATCAATGTTTTTCCTAGAAGAACAAAAGTCTTTCCCTTTGCCAGGACTACAGCCTCCAGTATTCCTTCCTTCCACCCCCTGTTAATGATAATTCTACTGCCTGCATCTGTAGGTCTGACTCTTCTAGATACTTCCTTTAAGAGGGAAGGGCTGGAGGGTTAGCTCAGTGGTTCCGGCACCTGCCTCACAAGCACAGGGTCCTGGGTTCGATCCCCGGTAACCACATATAATGCTGGGCGTGGAGACTCACGCCCACCAGCCATCAATACCACATACCACAGTGCCGGGCGTGATGGCTCACGCCTGTAATCCCAGCACTCAGGAGGGCAGAGAAAGGAGGATTGCTGAGTTCGCGGTGGCTTGCCTGGGCACCATAGTGAGCTCAGGGCCAGCCTGAACTATAAAGCGAGACCCTGTCTCAAAAGCAAAAAAGAAAAAAAAAAAGAGGGAAGGGATCACTGTTTCTGTTTTGTTTCATTTTCTTTCTCTCTTGCTCCATTCCCCCACTTCTCTACTCTCTCTCCCACAATCTGAGGGCTCTAAGAACATTGCCATATATTAGATAAATATTTGTTGAATTTTCTCTTATACTTCCTCCCTTTCATAACAATACTAAGAGTTGACCATTGAGGGACAGTAATTTTTCCAAAAAGGTATAATATGGGTTTTGTTTTACTTATCTCTTGACAGTTACTCTGTTATCCCTACCTCTGACATTTCATTCTATGTGGAAAACTCTATTGAAATAACATTTCTGGCTATTTCTCTTTAATTTAGGACTGAGAAATCAGAAGTGATTTTTGGTATGGCAATTATGCACTACTAGGCCATAGAAAGGATGCTATTAACTTCTAGTGAGAAGAGAAAAAAGATACATCCAAATCCCTTACAATGCACAGCATGACAAAAAAATAATCTGATCTGAACTGTCAGTAATGCTCAGTGTGAAAGTGCTGATCGAGGGAGAAATAGAATAATATTATGCATAGGAGTAGGTGAGAATTTATAGGCCAATTCCTCACACTTTAAGAGTTATCTACCTGCAAAGAATCCATTCTGTTCTGTTTGTAGGGTAAGTATAGTAAGGCAGGATCTGCCACCTACAGGAAGGACCTAAGCTTGAGGGTGTTGGTTCAGATCAAAGGAGGATGGCATGCACATACTTCTGTACTCCTTAAACCTTACTAGATGAATCTTATTAGATTAGATAGATACTCCCTCTGCTTGAGTACTAGTTCTTCCCTGACCCCATTTGAAATGTGGGCAGGAAGGTTACCATTTTCTGGCCCCTCATGCTTCAAAATTATACATAATAATAATAACATGAGATATAAATACTTAATGGCCAGACTGGGCTTACTGACTAGCTAAGAATCTTCTTTTTCCACACCAGTTCTACTAGTGAACAACTGAAACGGTGGTGGTTATAGCAATGAACGCTGAAGGTATGACAGAAGGACTAAGGTACCATAGCAGTAGAGACCAGTAGAGAAATTAGAAAGTTATTTCTTTAAAAAGGAAAACTGATTGTGAATGGAAAGAAAATATACACATGGTACCCATTTGGGACATATTTACTAGTATTCTTGTCCCCAATATTTTTGTCTGTCCAAAATACATCTTTTCACAATAGGACTTGAATTCTCCCAGAATAACATTTCTTACTCTCTTGATCTACGTAGGCCAACCCTGTACCTGGATCCAGGGGCAGGCATGACACATAAACACAGCCTACAGCCACTTCAACTAGCCCTGGGGTTGTGCTAAAACAACCTGGGAAGCAAGTCTGCGTTTACCTGGGCTGGAGCTATGAGGCTGTTGGCCTGAACAGCCAAAAACAGGATGCACAAGATAGAAATGAACATATGATTTTTTTTTTTGCTTTTTGGAGACAGGGTCTCACTTTGTAGTTCAGGCTGGCCCTGAGCTCACTAGGGTGCCCAGGCAAGCCGCCACGAACTCAGCAATCCTCCTGTCTCTCCCTCCCGAGTGCTGGGATTACAGGCGTGAGCCACCATGTCCGGCATTGTGGTATGCGGTGTTGATTGTTGGTGGGCGTGTCTCCACGCCCAGCGTTATATGTGGTTACCGGGGATCGAATCAGGACCTTGTGCTTGTGAGGTAGGCGCCGGAACCACTGAGCTAAATCTCCGGACCCATATGGAATTTTTTAAAAGCCCAGGGAGATAAAGAAAGACTTCAGATCCTAATGGAACAATCTGAACAATGAGATCCAGTCATATCTAAATCTTGGATTTCTCAGTTTCATGGGCCAATAAATTCTACTACCATCATGCTTTCTTAAAAACAAAAGTGGGACTACAAATGGCAGAGTAGAGACCAACGGCAAAATACAGCCTCTCTAAGACCTGGAATCAAGTCACCTGGATGAGAAAAAAGAAACAGATCTCTGGAAACTGGAGAGAGTTGACAAGGGAACTAGAAACCACAGAGAAGGTGGAGAAAGGGAACCCAATGCAGAGAGCAGAACAAAGTACTACAACTGATTATCATTTTGCTGTTTTCACATCTAGACATCCTTCTATATCCACAAGGTTTTGGACACAGGTACCTCATGGCAATCAAAATCTGCAGATGTGCTGGGCATGGTGGCTCATGCCTGTAATCCCAGCACTAGGGAGGCAGAGGCAGGGGATTGCTGAGTTCAAGGCTTGCCTGGGCTACATAGTGAGTTGAGAGCCAGCCTGAACTACAAAGTGAGACCCTGTCTCAAAAAAAAAAAAAAAATCTGCAGATGCCGAGCTCTTGACAAGTGTTATCCTATTTACATATAACCTGCTCATATCCTCTCATATACTTTCAGTCTCCTGAAGACTACTTGTAACACCTATTACAGTGTAAATGCCATCCATGTAGTTGCTAAATATATTAGCTAGGGAATGATGACAAGAAAAATAGTCTGTGTACATTCAGTACAGACACACTTATTTTCAAATATTTTGAGTACATGGTTGGTGGTTCCTGCAGAAACAGAGGGGAGACTGTATGCTCAGTGCTTTCTGGTTCACTCAATAGATCCTCCCCTTGCCCTGCACTGTAGTCTTTATTTTCCCGCTTCACAGAACAGCCACGTTCAACAACCTCCCAGAGGTAGGAAGCTAAGAAGAAGCGGCTGTACTGAGAATTGTGGGAGCTCCAGACCCTGTGACCTTAAGCACTGCTTTCTCCCACATGTCAAGCGTATTCTCTGGTGAGTATCTCTGCTTTCACAGCAGTCCAGCAATGAGCAGAAATGGTACACATTCTTATTCGTCATTCCTAGGACATTTGTTCAGAAAGTGATTCCTGTTCGGCACCTACAGGGAATAATTTTAAGGCAAAAGATGGATGGGTAAAAAATACAGCGAAGATATGGCGCCTGAATAAAAGGGGGCAGATCTGGGGACACTTGTAATGACCAGTCTACAATGTTTATCAGTCGACTTCCCCTCTAAGTTTCAGTTTGCCCCAATGGAAATAGAAGAGGATACAGGAGTATAAAGATAACTGTGGACTTTGAAGACCTACTAAGTGCCTTGTACTGGCTCTTTCTGTCCTCTGGCCTAAGCAGTTTCTATTTTCTTATTAGATGCAAACGTTCTGTGATTACAGACTATGAATTAAAATAGTTCAGGAAGGGACATGTGATAATACAAAAATACAACTTGTTGAAAGTGTTCGATTAAAAATTCTGAACAATACAGCCTGCAGAAAGTTAATTTCTACATTTATTCTTCACAGGATAGCATTGTGTGTACTTGGCAAGCACACACACTGCAGCCATTATCCCTGTTCGGGGCAGCAACCAATGGGCTTGGTGTGAATAAGAAACAAAATGCTCAGGGCTGAGCTCTCCGTGGCCTGCCTAACCTTTTGTCTGAATCCGGTTGCCCTGCTGACACCCAAATGGATGGTGAGAAGCCAGAGCATTTTGTGAATAAACCAGAGTTCCCAGCAAGGGCCATGAAAGGCCTCCATGACTCAAAGAAAATGAGGTTCCTCAGCAGTAAACAGCCCTTTAGGGAAAAAAGAAGAGAAATTCCACAGGAAGGAAAGAAAAAATAGAAAAGAAAAAGAAGAAACAGTAAATTCCAACTCCTCCTCCCAATTATAATTACAACAACAAGGGCAGAAGCGACAACTGCAAATTTTAGATACTTGCCTGCCTCGGAATCATCTTCCAACTGGTTTCCTTTAGACGTATTTATTTTTCTTTAACTATCTGGGGTGTGCTCCTGATTATCTTCTGCGGACATCTTCAGTAAACAAGGAGCGCAGGCATATTTGCATTGTTCTGGCTTGTTGCTGTTGTTGACCTGATTGGATCATGCACTCCTTTGATCACTTAAAAATGAAAGCAGTTTTTATTGCAAATTGCCCTGGAATGATTTGAAAACTAAACAAAGCAAGAGGACATGTTCTATTTATTCTTTATTACACATTTAAAAGAACACACAGCCTTTCTTTCCTTCACTCTTCAAACTATGAATATGCTTACAACATGCTTTTAAAATCATCTTCTTAAATATCGGAGGCGAAATTCTATGGTGGGTGCTTCTGAAAAAGAGTCTACAGCTTGGGAATTTAGTTGCAGAAAAGCACTTTTATAGTGCTTCACTAGACTTCCATTCAATCCCTGGATGACAGGCTCAGAGTATCTCTTACCATATTAAACCTCAAATATCACTTTCCTCATCTGTAAAATGGAGATAGCAGCTCAAAGTCTTCTTGAAACAATTAAATTTTTTTATTTCACGTAAGTGTTCAAGGAAAAATAGGTAGGATTTTTATTTGTGGTCTTATTTGCAATCTATAAATAAGACAATTGGACCCCAAAGAAAGTAAATGAATTGTCCGACTAGTCACAGCATGGAAGAAAAATTGAGAAACAAATCATGTTCTTCTGATTTAAAATTCACTTCTTCCTATTTTCTTCATAACATCTAAGTGAGAACTCTGTGCTTGCTATATACTCATCTTTATAGCAAGTCTCTTGTCACCCCCATTAGATTGTCAACCCAAAGTCCTTCATATAGAGACATTCCAAAGCTACCATTTTATTTTTTATTAAAATGTCTCCTAATTAAAAGATACTATCAGGGAAAGGAGTTGAGAGGCAGTGGTTTCTAACCACCATTTGCATAACGATGCATGCTTGCTGTTGCTCCGCCTTTCTTGTCTTTTTGATCAACAACAGAGATATCCTTATCTTTTCAGTGCTACAGTCCTGTGGTTATTAAAAGGGACCAAATACCCTAACAGCCTGTACCTTTGATTTTCTGCCATAGTCTCCAAGTTAATGAGTAAGAGGGTCAAGGGAATTTATTTCTGTGCTTTAGGAAATCTACAAACAATATTAAAAGAGAAGTTGGTGGCAGATTAAGGAACTTTTAATAACCTTGTGCAAACCTTCCAGACACTCATTACTCAGCTTCAGTTAGAGTGTATAGGTGATTGAAATATGCAATTTCAAACCATGCTGTGGGAGGCAGAGGAGAGCTGGTGGTGGACAGAGAGGTCATTTGGGTGAGAAGGTAGCAGTTTCAGGGCTAAAGCGTTCAGGGTAAATGACAGCTCTATTTTTTAATTTTGGGGCTGTATTCTTAACCAAAATAACCACATAGAAGGACTGTTGCAAGTGTTGAAGGATCTTGCATGCATACCATTTTGAAACTTACTGACTAAAGGCCCTAGTTGGTTTATCTGAAGCCTGTTTTGCTTAAAAGAGAACACTATGCTCTTACATGTGCACTTTCTCTCTCTCTCTCCCTCTCCTGCTCTCTCTTTCTCTCAAGTTTCATTCCCCTCTTTTCTCTCTCCTTCTTTTTCTTAGACAATTTTTCAGGCAAATAAGTTCCTAACTGCTTTGCCAGTTCCAGTCTAAGGCATGGAGATATCAAGATTTTTTCCTACTCCTCTTTGAATAAATAGTTTTCTTCCTAATGCTGTCTCAGAGTCAATTGTGAATTTATACACAATTCATATGCAGTTTATCAACTGGATTCCACTCTATCCTTTGCTGTTTCAGGAAACCTGTGGTAGTTACATAAAGGTTTGATGCAGAACACATCATGAATTGTATGCTTGCATGCCAGATAATAATCTGAGGCTCAGAAAATTTGAAAGACTCACAAGAAACTGAGTGAAATTTTGAATATTTAACTGATCAAAGTCTTTGATGTGAGGTGCACTCTGGGCTTAGTTTCTTCTTTATAGAATCATTAGCATCTTCATCATAACCACTACTCTTCAAAGAATTTTTTAGATCAAATTAACTAATATTTGCAAAAATGTTTTATAACATGACAATACTAAGAAACAAATGTGAGAGATTCAAAGAGTACAAGCAGGTCAACTGTAAGGTAGGGAACTACGTGGTCAGCATTGTAGAGGAAAAAGAGTAGCATATCTAAACTATGGCCAAGATCACACTGGAGACCAGAGGTAGGAAAATTCTTCCTGTCAAAGGCCAGAGCGTAAATATAGGTTTTGGAGCCTATCTGTTGCATTTCAAATGTTCCATCTGGCATGAAAGCAGGCTTTATCAATGCATAAATTAAAACACAGACGAATTTCCACCAACTTTACTTAGAGACTCGGATTCTTCCCATCTCTTTGTTTCTCCATTCTCACCATGTGGGCCTCCCATATGTACACATGGTCTGAAGATTGCTGGTTCAGCTCCGCATAGTATGGCTCCTGATAGCATTTCTATTATGGAGGACAGAGCACATGGTTCACTCACACCCTCCCCCCATGCCACTCTGTTTTGTCAGGAGGCAAATGGTTTCTCAGAAGCCCCATCAAGACTATTCTTTGGTTAAAACTGGGTCATGCTGCCACAGTTTGCATTGCATTACAACTGTGTTGTGATGGGTTTAAACAAATCATCGGTTGTTACACTGGCTCCACAAGGCTGGGAATCCAGGAGCAGGATGAGAGTGGAGCAACAGCTGTTGGGAAGCCACCAACAGGACCTGTGAGTAGCGCTTCACAGGAAATGAAGCTGGAGGCCAAGAGGAACTGGGATGAAATTTTTCTATTCTCACAAGAGCACCCAGGTATTGAAAATACTAGTTAATACTTCTGCTTTAGAAACTGATTAAAAGGTTGCAAAAGCGAGGGCTGCATCTTATGCACCAGGCCACCCTTACCTGGTACATGCCTGCAACTCTTAAGGGAATTGAGGCCACTTGACAAGTAGGCAGCATTAGAACCTGTAGGCAGTACCAAGTAAGCCTTCCACTTTAAAAAGCAAAGAACAAAAGAGATGATGTGAGGAAAAGAGGGAGAGAGGGGACAGAGAGCAAGAGAAAAACAAGGGGTGTGCAGGATTGAAAAGAAAGGAGCATTAAATGGAAATAAGGGAACAGGCCTATTTATACATTGAAATCTATGTAACCTTTTCCATGAAGTTCTGCTAAAACGATGCTCTCCTGGGTCTCCTAGTACTGTCACAGTCTCAGTAGTATGGAACAGGCTGCATCTGCTCTTTTTGCTCCTATGAACTAGTCACAAAATAGGTATCTTGACTTCATTCCAAATGGTCTAAGGAGAGCCAAGGATTTAGCTCAGTGGGACTGTGCCTGCCTTGTAAGCCTAAGTTCCTAAATTTAATCTCTGGCATCAATAACAGTAATAATAATACAAAAGCAAAAACAAATGGTCTAAGAAAAATCTTCATCTATTCAAAGGAGATTTCAATACAAAAGGGAAGACTCATCCAAACTTCCTGAATACGATACTGGAGGCCATGAAAGGAAATGGGGTGAGAAGACCAGCCTCTATGTCACAGCCACAGAAGCACTTCAGATGGCACGAAGGGCAAGAAACAGCAGTGGTTGAGGATGCCAAAACATCATTTCAGGTTGGAGAGACAGAGAGACAGACAGAAAAAAAGAAGAGCAAGGTCAGTGGGAGGGGAAGGAATATAGAGACCCAAAGGCAGGGAGAGAGAGAGAGAGAGAGAGAGAGAGACAGACAGACAGACAGACAGACAGACAGATAGACAGACAGAGAGAGATAGAGAGAGAGAGAGAGAGACAGAGAGAGACAGACAGAGACAGAGACAGACAGAGAGAGACAGAGACAGAGACAGAGACACATACACAGAGACAGAGGAGACACAGAGACAGAGAGAAAAAAGAACAAACTACAATCAAGAAGTGTGGGCAGAAAGAATAGACACTGGAAAGATGAGGTTAAGAAAAAGTCGATAAAAGGAAAGAAGGTGGGAACATTTGAGCTGGAGAAACTTTCCAGGCATGGTTTTTTGGCCTGCAAAATCCACTTTCTACACCTATTATGTTTATAAAAACCATGCTTAAACAAGCAAGGTATACAGAAATAAATACCACACGAGACAGGCACACACAGATGTAGACATCAACACATCCACAGGTGTACGCGGCCTCCTTTTTCCACCACTCAAGTTCTTTCAACTTGGATCTCCATTCCTCTTAGAAGCCACCTCCCTCTCTTGGATTCCCTTGTTAGATGGAGAAATCAGAAGCTCTTTCCTCGCTGGCCACACTGGCCTGGAAGAATATTGTCGTTTGGAGAGCATGTTTTGCCAGAGCAGCCCAGTGGGTGGCAGGTTACACAGGCCTTCGGCAGCAGTAACTGATGTTTGGTGCAGCACCACTGGTGCAGCTCCAGGGACTATTGCTCTGTCTGGTTAAAGGGGCTGGAAATTTGCTAGTGAAAAAAGAAAGTGCAGCCCATGCTCTGCAACACCAACTGGTGTGTTGAAGCTTCTGGAAAATCTATTTGCAAATTAAAGTTCTACTCTTGAAATTAATCCTATGTATCACTGATAATGATGTGCTACCCTCATTTAAGTCTCCCGAGAGTCATCCTGTCTCCCCCTGACCATCTTGCCAGCTCCCCGCTGCTGCTACAATAACTGATCCCTGGGACTCTTGAAAGGAAAAAAACTTACTGCACGGTTCAGCTCAGTTCTACAGGGTACGAGTCACGTGCCAACTCTCGGTACTGAGGGTGATGAATGATGCTTGCCTCAAGGAGTTTGCACTCTGGAAAATTAGAGGGGGGAAAAAAAAAGAAAACTAATAAAGTAGAAAGAAAAGTAGCATCCTGGCTTGACTAGCACTAAAGTGCTTTTTTTTTTTGTCTCCATCAGAATTGCCCTCTTTGAGCAAAACTGCCCACAAAAGAACCTCAGTGTTCAAGGGGATGAACACATATAGCCCAGCACAACCAGAAAGTACTTTGAGTGTCACGCCTTCTATTAGGTTTTAAGCAAGTAGGATTTTGTCCGACTCCCTAGAGACATGTGATGATGTCTAGAGACACCTCTGAGTGTGACAACTGGAAAGGTGCACTCAGGAGGTAGAGGCCGAGGTGCTGCATCACATCCTCCATGAGACAGCACAGCCCCTGCCACAAGACTGTCCAGCTCAGAGGTCACAGGCTCAGACTGAGAGCATCTGCTTTAAGTAAGGCTTGTGCCAGCTTTGCATTCCACTCAGGTTTCGGTGTATTACTCTACGTGTCTCTTTCATTGCGTAAAATCGACACTATAAAACAATAAGCCCTGTCTGTGTGGTGTTCTGGGCAGGATCCAGCCAGTCACAGTGGACTAGGTGCTGGGAAGGACAGCGTGTCCCTCTCTCTGACACCTCTCACCCTGCAGCTCAGTGCCACCCCCATGGGGGGACAGCCCTGAAGCTCGCTGCAGGGTGGCCAAGATTTAGCAAATAAAGACACAGCTGCCTGGTTAAATCTGCATTTCAGATTTAAAATCAATAAACAGTTTTTGAAGAAGTCTGTTCTACGTGAAATTTGCAATAATTGGCATTCAGCACTAGCATTTGAATTGGGGTTTTCATTGTCAGACCAATAACTTTAAAAATATAACTATGCAATATTTGGGATAGAAGTAAGCCAAAAATTAATTGTTTCTTAAAACTGAAGTTCAACTCCGCATACCCTATCTTATCCAAGTTTTAAGATCTTACCGGAGTTTTAAATGTTTGCCATCTCACCTCCTATGTTATGACATATATTCCTCCTCTACACTCTTACTAATGACTCATTTGACTAATTTTTATTACTAAACTTTTGAGTTGTGGTTTAGGCTGTGCATGGGTGTGGCCCTGGGGATTAAGCTCAGGGCACTCATCCATTGAGCTATGTATGACCTACTAGGCCTTTTAAAATTTTTTATTTAAAAAGAGGTTCTGGCTAAATTGCCCATGCGGCACTCAAACTTGTGCTTTTCTCACCTTACCCTTCCAAAGGCTGGAATTACAACTGTGGATCAGCACTTCCCCTCCAAGTAAATCTGTGCTTCACAGGGCAATTTGAGACCCCATAAATTTCTTTTTATAAGGAGGGGTGGCTGTATAGAAAAATATCCCGAACATTGCAAGAACTTGATAGACCTTTTGTGGATGATGCATCCTGTCATTTTTGGTGCTACACTGGGAAAATAGAGACTTTACCATATACTGTCACATAATGGGTGTTCATAAGACCAAGATTATAGCAATAGGTATAAACTCTATTGGTTAAGAAAGCGTGGCTTTGAAAGGCAGAGACAAAAGTGAAAACAGAAACAGAAATCATCCCTAAAACAATATAGGTGTTTATTTACTTCTCTCTTGTATCAAAAACAGGCTGCGGCACAAAAGGCAGAGCTGTTGGGGAAGAGATCCAAATTTTTCTAACTTTTCACTCTATCCCTAGGATGCACACTTTATCTTCATGTTCCAGCCTCGTGTCAGCATTACATAAACCAACAGGCCAGAAGAGAAAAAGAAAGGCTTACTTTCTACCACAAAAACAAATTCTTCCACTTGTATCATGTTAATAGAAAACACGTGGCTCCACACAACAGCAAGAGTTGTTGACAAACACGGTCATTATTCAAGGGGGAACTATGGCAGCCAAATGTCAGCCCAATTTAAGAGCAAAGCGGGGACAGCTCTTCTCAGGAAGGAGTGAGCTTTGACACAGAACTTTTTGGGCCTCCCTCTCTAACTCCATCACGGTTTTGATTTCTATCCCTCTTGAAAATAACCAGGAAGCAGATACAGCAGGAACTCCTGACTCTCCCTTTACAATTGCTCAAACTTTTCTCATTTATTATAAAGGCTACCTCCTTCTCCAAGTCTTCTCAGATTCTCCCTCTTGCTTATTCATGTGCCCTTGTAAACCACCCAAACACTTAGGCAGACATCATTTTTACCTTGCATCATAGTCATGTTGTGTGAGTTCACATTTTCTTCACGAGACTGTAGACGTGTTCTAGACAGAGTCAGCTTTGATAATATGCCTGTGTTTGGCTGATGCCTAGGCATCAACACACACACTGGGCATTTAAGTTTGGCTTCATGGATGAATGACTGCTGCAGACTTACAGGACAGAAACGACAGCCCAGCACAGGCACAGGGGCACACAAGGGCGACGCCAGCGTTATCTTTAATGGCTGCAAAGATAATGCATTGTGGAGATTATTCCATTTTGTTAAGCGGATTTGGTAAAGGGGAAAATGAGTTTGTTTGGGGTCTACAGGGAGCTTTTTAATATAACTGATGTGAGCGTCTCAAGATTTGGGATAAAATCCTACCCTGGCCTGTTCAGGAAAGCCAAGTGTCTGCAAAACTTGCCATTACTGAATGACATGGTGCAGAAAGGCTGTTAGGAAAGGCTAATGCCTACACAGCTAGTGTAATGAAGAAATGGGAGGCTTAGGCATGAGAAACTGCAGCTCCAACAGAAGGAGCTGAAAAGATATAGATAAGATTAGTGACATATGTAAAGGCCCAGATACTGTGTGACAAAGTCTACCCAGTTGAATAGGCTGAAGCCAGAAGTAATAGGAAGGCCATGTTCTCCCTAATCCTCCAAGATAAGCTGTTCCATCCAGAATTATCAGCCAACAATCTTCAGGGTATCAGGCTGAAAATGAAGTTTCAGACTGCTTTGATTCCTCATCCATAAATGAGAAAGTGCCTGAAGGATCTTTATTTATTCTCGCTCCCACCGAAACACTCTTCAAAAAGTGCCAATATACTAGCAACAGATGCATAAAGCCTCCCTCCCTTTGATTGACAGAACATGATATAAAGCAACCCTCACTTGACATTTCAGTTTCATAAGGCGCCTAGCAGGGGGAGGGAAAAAGAAATCAAGAAAAAAGTCACTAGAAAATAAAGAGGATTTATGCAAACTCACAAATGTTTTCAGAATCAAATTTAACAGTTTTATTTCTCTACAGCCCTCATTTGATATTTGGGGTGGCAGATGAGGAATTTTAGCAGGAGTAATTTCAGCTATGTGCTTATTAATCTTTATGGCTTATTAAAACAAAGTATTTACATGTTAATGTTTGTTGATTACTGTATGTTCAAGTTGCTTAGTTATAAATGATTGGGATATTCACTCCAGGGAGGAGATGTTTAATTTGGTGTTGTGTGTGCTTTAATTTAGATTTCAAAATAAGTAATTGAAAGGGAAAATGTCACCCACACCTTTGCATTTCAGTTTTGAAAGGTCATCCTGTGGTTAGTTTGTACATTTTCAAATTCTTGTCACATTGCTCAGTAAGATATTAAAGTCAACTGCACCCCTCTGCATATTTCTTGTGACTGATAAATAAATGTTCTGAAACAAGTGAATTTCATACCTACATATATCTCAAGAAAGAAGGGTTGAAGAATCTTTCAGATGACACCTGAAGATTTTAATTCTTTTTGTTTTATTAGAGGCATCTCTTTACATTTAATTTCCAAGTTTTTTACTTCACAGGTTTTTTGCAGCTGGAGTTGCTCACATTCAATGGAAACCATAGTATACTAGCAATTCAGTCTTGTCCTGGCAAACATCAAAGCTAGTTTGGATCCTGGGATTGACTGCATGTCACTCAAAGAGCATTTCAAACAGTAATACTTGGGCTACAAAGAAAACTAAGATGACAAAGAGCAAGAGAAATATGCCAAACTTAGGTAATATAACAAAAGTTGGCTAGAGAAAGACAGATTTATTGCAAACAACATTTACTTACCTGCATCCCATCCTGCTTGAACCACTTTCAAACCATCTGATGAGTAGAGCAAGCGTTATTAATAACTTTTTAAACTACTCATTTTTTCCCATTCCCCATCCACCCTACAATTTCCCCTCTGTAAATACATAAGCTTTGTTTCCCTTATTTTATTACCATCACATTTTTTCTTTACCCCTCATTTGAGTGTTTCTAACTAGAAGAGAAATGCTTTCAGAAAGATACAGACTGATTACTGAATTACCATGCCCTTGCTTTGGGGAAGACAGATTACTATAACCTTTCCAGTTTGTAACTAACTTCTCAAGGGTTCAATGTATTCATGTATAAACAGAAATTTTCAATGATGCATTAGCTTTCCATTGCTGTAACAAAAATACCTGAAGAAAATAGGTATTTAAAGAAGGAAGGCTTTGTTTTGGCTCACAGTTTCAGAGGCTTCAATTCATAGTCAACTGGTTCCATCATTTTGCCAGAGATGAAGCAAAACATGGCCATGGGAGATGTGAAGGAATTTACTATCTGCATGGCAACCAAAAAGAGAGGGATTTGACAGGAAGTAACCAGAGATAAGAATAGTACCCAAGAGCATGGTTCCATGTCCTGTTCTCTTCAACTAGGTCTCCTCCTAAGTTTCCATCACTTCCCATAAAAACATCATGTGATGAATCCATCAAAGGATTAATGTGCTGAAGAAGTTGGAGCCCAAAAGGTCCAGTCACTACCCAAGGACTCCACCTCTAGCATTGCTGTATTGGGAACCAACCCTATAACACATGAACTTCTGGGAGACCATTTTCAATTCAAGCTACAACAGCTTGGAAGTTGTCTCAGTCACTTTTATTTTGTCACTGGGACAAAATACCCTGATACAACTTAGAGGAAGAGGCATTTATTTTGCCTCATATTTCAGTCCATAATGGTCCAGTCCTAAGAAACAGTATAGCTATGGGGAGAGCAATGGAAAAGCTGCTTGTGTGGGGTACCAGGAAGCAGAGAGAAGGACAACCCAAGGAGGGAGATACACCCTTCCAGGTCAGCAAACTGCTCTTCCCATCTGGCTCCACCTAACAAAAAGTCAGCTGTGGTGTCTGAAATATTACAGCAAGAAAGAGGGACTGGATGGGAAAAGAGTGACCAGAAAGTACATGGACAGAAGTACTGACATAAATTTAGAGTTCCTTCCAAAGACAGACTTGCACTCCACTTTCAGGGAGCACTGGAGAACTCATCTTTGTGACATACGTGAACGATACTTGGCAGGTGAGAGAGGGCCTTGAGGACTGAGGCTGTATACCTAAGACTCAAGAAAAACCAAAACTGAATTGCACATAGGTGTTCAACGTAGACCTCAAGTCAGAAATGAAAGGCTATATTTTAAATTATACATTAAAATTAGATCCTAAGAAGTTCAGGCTTGACTACCAAGGCCATCGAAAGGGAGTATATTCTGATTAACTATAGTTCTAGATGCCTCTGTCCACTTCACTGTACAGCACAGCTCACTCGGAGACTCAATAAACTATAATCTAGCACAGAACATATTCTCTGCTTCTGCCTTAGAGACACTAAGGAAGTACAGGATAAAAGTGGAGTGTGGCTTCAGGAGCTCCCTGCTTCCTGGGAGAAAGGAACATGTCTTGCAATGCTTCAGAAGCACGCCCATATAACTGGCTCTTAAATAAGGAAGACACTTAACATCAGGAGACAATATTAAAATAAATCTGGTTGGCATAAAGGTCCCCCCTGAAAATTAATAGTCTTCTTTTCATTTTCTAAAAAAATTTTATGAGTGGATTTAAAAATTTTTATTTTTACCAGCACATTTGTAGTACATAATTATTACATTCATCATGGGGAGTTGGTACATGTACATGTCTTAATTCATTTTCATGCCCTTTTCCCCTTCCTTCCGCTTCCCTCCATCTCTTGGTCCTCTTCCTTTGTCCAAAAGATCTACTGGTCATATCATGATTACATTCTTTGTGGGGACTTGCTACCTGTACATGACACATCTTAATCCTTTTTACTTTCCTTTCCTCCCAACAGAACTCTTTTTAATGCTTCCAGTGAGTCTAGAATGACATATACTTTACCTCACAGAAGTTTCACGATAATTCCAGGAGATGTGGGCCGGAGGGTTAGCTCAGTGGTTCCGGTGCCTGCCTCGCAAGCACAAGGTCCTGAGTTCGATCCCCGGTAACCACATATAATGCTGGGCATGGAGATTCACGCCCACCAACAATCAACACCGCATACCACAATGCCAGGCGTGGTGGCTCATGCCTGTAATCCCAGCACTCAGGAGGCAGAGACAGGAGGATTGCTGAGTTCTCGGCAGCTTGCCTGGGTACCATAGTGAGCCCAGGGCCAGCCTGAACTACAAAGTGAGACCCTGTCTCAAAACAAAACAAAACAAACAAACAAAAAAAAAATTCCAGGAGATGAGTAATATAATCCTCATTTTACATAGAAGAAAAATGGTGTCTTCTTTCCGAACCCAAATAAGCAAAGCTAGCAATTGCTCAGATTCCAGAGCCAGTAAGTGGTCAAAAGCAGCGGCACATACCATTTGTCAGACTACACACTGTAGACCCCATGTAATACTGGTGGCCTCTGACTTTTTTCATTTGGAATACTTCCTCACCTCTTTTCCACATATACACACTTTGTATTATAATTTTAAAAAACAGCCCCTACATTTTACTTGTAAAATCTCTAGATCTTCACAAATGATGAAAATATTTCAAAATATGCAGTGTGCCCAAGATCACTGCAATGTGACTTTGTTAACAATTAGTGTTGTGTGTGTGCATGTGTGGATGTTTAAGACTATTCCTTCATCTAAAATATAGTTTCTGTGCACAAGAATACATGCTTTGCTAAAAACAGCATGTCAGAATGACGATTCTAAAATTTCAGGATAAGCGCAAATTAAGTCTACCACTTAGAATGTAAGAACCTCAAATATACAGACTAGATTCCAAATATGGCCATTTAACAGAGAATTGTTGAATAATTCATGATGTACTCTATATAAGCAAACCTTGTATTAACTTGGCAATGGTACAAGTCATGTACAAGCTTATGCTTTCCTGGTTACTATTTATTCCCCAAATTTCTTACAAATGCATAAAGCTGCTTGTAGAGTGACTAGATAGAAATGTGG
>PVIC010016326.1:0-34075 GCA_004025085.1 Thryonomys swinderianus | reverse complement strand
TTTTTTTTTTTTTTTTTTTTTTGCTTTTGAGACAGGGTCTCGCTTGCCCTGAGCTCACTATGGTGCCCAGGCAAGCTGCCGCGAACTCAGCAATCCTCCTGTCTCTGCCTCCCAAATGCTGGGATTACAGGTGTGAGCCACCACGCCCAGCACTGTGGTATGTGCTATAGATTGCTGGTGGGCGTGAGCCACCACGCCCAGGATTCTATGTGGTTACTGGATCGAACTCAGGACCTTGCGCTTGCGAGGCAGGCGCGGGAACCACTGAGCTAAATCTCTGGCCCCTGAGTGCTGGGATTTTATAGAGGTGAGCCACCACACCCAGCTATATTGATTTTTTTTTTTTTTTGAAACAGGGTCTCACTTTGTAGTTCAGGCTGGCCCTGGGCTCACTATGTAGCCCAGCCAATCTTCAAATTTAGCAATCCTCCTGCCTCTGCCTCCCAAATGCTGGGATTACAGGCTTGAGCCACCAAGCCATATTGATTTTTTTTTTTTAATGAAGCAACATACTCAGGTAAAAAGTTGAATACTGTGCAATGAAAAGTGGATCTTCTGTGCACCCTAAAACCCAGTTCCACTCCCCTGAGACAGCCATCAGCTGTATCTTGCTCATGAACAAATGATTTCCCACACGTGTCTTTAAAAGTAAATTATATGCCCTGTTCCTCACCCAGCTACATCTTGGAAACTTGTCCATCAGGGCATACATGTCCCTACACTCCAGATGGTCCCTGGCCATGGCCATAGACTTCGAGACTATGATAGAAGCTATCCTTGGTCTTAGTTTCTTACATGTGCTGTGACATTTCAGGGGAAATTGCTACCCTTACAACATTATTACAATTCGAACTGCTGTCCCTGGAGAATCTCTTTCTCTCCTTGTCTAACTCAGGTCCAGACACAGGCTCAGCTTTTAACCTAGTGGCATTCATCTCTCAGGACAGTGCCCTTTTTGACACGTTCCGTGATCCTTTTTCCAGACAGGTTCACCACAGTGAGGTGGTGATACTCCAGCGGCGTGGCCAGTGCTTGTTTTTATGTCGAGTCAGCACTAGCTCTTCGCAGGCAATTTGCTGGTGGCTGAAAGCGACTCACTGAGGAAGCCTGAAGGATTTCTGAGAATGGCAGCAAGTGAGTGAGGCGCCAGAGAGGAATGTTCTCTCCATTCCCCTCGGAGTGGGTGGAAGAGAGAGACCTTATCTCCTTCCGACCCCACTTTACAGAGGCAGGCCCTGTTTATCTGTCCCTCAGCCACATGGAAACTTTGTCTACTTGCCTTATTTTGTCAGCAGGCCAGCAGACCCTGCCTACATCCACACCTCTTGCTGCCCTCCCCATAACCAGCTTCAGAGCAGTTCGTTTAAAACCTAGAGATAGGGAGGCCTGAAGGCTTGTCTTCCCCAAGCCTCATCTCAAAAGTTTGGGAGGGCTGGGCATGGTGGCTCACGCCTGTAATCCCAGCGCACACTTGGGAGGCAGAGACAGGAGGATTGCTGAGTTCGAGGCTTGCCTGGGCTACATAGTGAGCTCAGGGCCAGCCTGAACTATAAATAGCAAGACCCTGTCTCAAAAAAAAAAAAAAAAAAAAGTTTGGGAGGGCTTGGACCCCTCTGAGTCCACATCACTCATTTTTCCTCCTGGGCCCCAAAAATGGCACAGGTGTGGATACCAGAAGCTTGTCCACTGACCGAGGGAGGTGTGAGTCGGTGGAAGTGTGGCATTCCTGTTTCCTAGAAGGGAGGGGGAGGGCGCAGAGTGGAGGATTAGGCCACCAAGCTTCCTGCATCCCCTCCTGACGACCCCCCACCCCGGCCTCTTGTCATCATGACAGGAAACATGGCCACTGTGGAGGACCAGCAGTTCCTCCGGGAAGGCGCACTGGCCTATTTGTTGGAGTGACCACAGGGGAGTGTCTACTAAATGGGGCGGGGGCAGTTCCAGCTAGTTGAGAGGAAGCAGTAATGGCAAGATGACTCATTCTAGGAATTGGCTGCCGCTTCTGGGAGGGAGCTGGAGCCTGTCATGTAATCCATTAACCATTTGTCAGCTGCAGAGGTTTAAAGAAGCCAGCATGTCCTGCGCTGAGGAGCTCTCACAGTATCAAAAGACAAGAAAGATGACTGTTTAGAAATGACATGGTCTCAGAAAGAACATTTAATAGATGGTCTGACACCAAGTAAATTCTCTGGGCTGGCAGAAGCTAGAAATGTGTTTGTTTACTCTGGGTGGGAAGCAGAGGCTGGCCTATGAGGCCAGGAGCTTGGGAAGTTGGCCTGAGGTTCTTCTGTGTGCCCCGTGACATCTCTCAGTGAAATCATGAAAATTGCCTATTGGGTTATGTGCACTTCACTGGCAAGCCTTGGCCCTCCAAGGGTCTCTAGGCAGTTTTTCATTTGATCCTTCAAAAACCTATTTAGCTCTGTGGCTCAGCCATTTTTATTTAACCTTTAGATAAGCTGTCTGGTGAAGTTTAAATGTAACACTAGGATTCTGCGGTGCCAGTAGTTGACTTGGCGGTGTGGGGCCTGGGAAGGCAAAGGTCAGGAGGAGAGGGTAATGAGAGAAAGGGTCACAGGGGACAGAGACAGTTTTTACTTAATGGGGGCTGAGAATTAAGTTCAGAAATCCTGAGGCCTACCATTTGGTTTAGAAGGTAATTAACTTGATTGATGTCCTTCAGTTGAACCTATAGAAGGGGTTGCTGGCAGTCTTAGCACCACAGGGGTGAGAGGCAGGCTGTTTTACTGCCCGAGTCAAGAGGGAGCTTCATGTGGGCCCCTTGGGAGTGAATGACTTGGCGCCATCCCTTGTTCTTCGTATATCAGACTGGGCTGGGAGGAAACCAGTTTAGAAATCTTCTCATAAATGGATGAAATCTTGCAGAATCACACCATCTATTTTAGATAAGCAAGAGAGACAATTGGTTGTTTTCTGAAGGGATTTAGTTAATATTTGCCAGGTGCTGTTGAGTGCCTTTCACAGTTTAAGGTGCTGCTGATCTAGGCTGAAAGTTAATCATTGCTTCTCTTATATCGTGTGCAAGTACAAATTCCCTATGTTGAATGTTATCATTATGTTTATCTAAAATGTACCCCAAAAAATAAAAAATCATGACATCTTTGAAATATAGCCTTTAGGTATGTGTAATTCTATTCTAGAACTATTTTTCAGTTTTGCTAAATTTTTATGTGACCAGAATTAGTGTTCACTGTGTTGTTTTTAAGTCTACCCAAGAGTGTGTTTTCTGATTGTCTGAGAAACCATTGTTTACATATGTCTCACTTTTTGTTTGTTCTTTTGTTTTTGTAGGAGGATATGAGACCTTCTACTCGGAATATCCTGAGTGTTGTGTGGATGTGAAGCCCATTTCACAAGAGAAGATGGAAAGTGAGAGAGCTCTGCGTGGCCAATGTGGAAAACCAGTGCTGAGTCTCAGCTACAGGCCGGCCTATGACCAGGTGGGTGGTTTTCAGCTCCTGTCTCCCATTGCTTCCTGGGTACCCTGACTCCTCCCGCCCCCTGCACAGCCTCTGAGGTTCGTTCTTTGTGGCTCAGGGTGCTGGCACCATCCTCTCACTTGGAGAGCCTCTGCTGCTTGCCAACTCGAGTTCTCATCCAAGAATAAATGGGCATCCTTCCAGCACACAAGCTGATGAGAGTAAGCCAGCCACAGGATGCTGGGCAGCTTCTGGAGAGAAGGGGAAGTGAGAGGTGCATTACGATGCACTGGCTTGGGAGGTTCAGAGAAGCTTAGGTTTCCTTGAAGATGTTCCAGAACTGACTTGGAGGCTGCCAGTTCTTCTTTTTAATTGCCTGTGCCTTGCACTGTCTTCTTGGTGTCTTTAGTTGGGCCAGGTGGGCAAAGATGGATGTTGCAGGGAAACTCCTGTTGGGTGGCTGGGTGACCCCTGAGGGTTTCTGATGCTTGGGATTCTATGCAGTCTGACACGAGAACTCAACACACCCTACATGGCTTCATGACCTACTCACATGTGAGGGATGTCTTCCCTCTAAAAAATTGTGCTTTGTGATAAATCAGAGAGGCTGGGAAAAGATGACAATACGAGTCTGGCAGAAACCAGAGCTCAGAACCCATTTTGCCACCAGAGGGGAGAAAAACTGCCATGGTGAGTGGTATGACTGATGTGGACAGACCTGCAGCGAGCTCATGCCAGATCAAGGCTCAGAAGTCCCTCCTGTCTTGCTGTGGCTCCTTTTGGAACCTAGTTTGCCATCTGACTTGGTGGGAGGAGCTTTTCAGATTTACCCCAAACTAAGAACATAGTCAAGGAAGGAAGGTTTATCTTCTAGATTGTGCCAAAAATGCCAGCTCCCTGCCCTGGGGGACCGACTTCCAAGTAAAAACAGGTTGACTTGGTCTTGAATAGGATCCTTGGTCAGGAAGCCTAGTGGCTTGGTCAGGTGACAGGGTTGTAATTCTGTTTATTTTCCCTTCTGAAGAATCTTCACCATGTGTGTTGCACCCCTGGCTTTCCAGTGGTGAGCATTTGGCCTAGCTAGATGGCTGTTTGTTTAGGTTGTGTTTCCCCTCCATTAATCAGAAAGTGAAAGAGAAATAAGAATTGGCAGTATGTTGTGAAAGCACAGCAGATCTTTGGCCAAGATGGAGTGGGGAGGTCTGGTGTGTCTTCAGGACTCCTGGGGAATCCCCGAGTGCCACTTCCTAGAAGCGCTTCTGAGGGAAGTGAAGCCAAGAGAGGCTACATTAACCTTTGGGCTTTCTGGAGGCCTTGGGCATCTTCCTCTTGAATCTAAAGGGAACACTCTGAAAGGGAAAGAAATGAAAGCTTCAGGGGATGCTGGGCTAAGCTCATAGGGAAGTTGGGACAGTTCCCAGGCCCGGTGTGTCAGTTGTTCCAGGCATTCGGGAAAGGCAGAGATTGAAGCCAGCTGTCCAGCCTGTTCTTGAGGGGTGGGGGTACCGGTCCTATCAATGGGATCTGTAGCTGGTCAGGGGCTGAGCAAAACTGGATTTGGCTCTCTGACTTTTCTGCCAACTCCTCCATTCCTGGCTTCTGACCTTGAAGGAGCTGGGCCTGGGGAGTGGGTCCTGCTCAATCCAGTATCAGACTTGCTTGGGTTTACTGACCTCTATCTGTGCCATGTCCCCTCGGAGAGAGAAGGCTCAGGTTCTCTTTGTTTTTTATTCAGCCTCATATGAAAATGATAGCTACATAATGTGTCAGGTTTTAATGCATCTATTATCTCATTTATGTTTTACCAATTATCCTTAGAGGACAGGTGTAATTATTCCCAGTTTGTGGATAAAGTTCAGAGGTCAACAGACCTGCCCAAGGTCATATCACATAGGAAGAGTGGAGCTGGGAATTGACCAAGAGCTGTCCCCTCTGATGCCCATGTTCACATTCCTTTCTATTTTTGTTTCTTTTTAGTTTGTTGTTACTGGTAGTTTTTGTTTTATTTGAGACAAGGTCTTGCTGTGTGGCCCAGGCTGGCCTTAAACTCTCAGCATCCTACTGAATCAGCCTCCTGAGCATACCACCACGCCTGGCTCAAGTCCAGGTTCCTAACCATGGCATCCTAGCACCACTGGGGAGGCTGCTGGGTAGGTATGCGATTGGAGCTGAGAGACCTCAGGGAGGAAGATGTGTGAAATCTTTGATTTTTCCTTCGGCTTGCTATTGAGGTACACTCAGATCACGCCTTGCAGCTTATTTTAAGCAGTCAGATTTGGATTTCAGTCCCAGCTGTAACACTGGGTGGCTCTGACACAGGTACATTATTTAATACCATCTGAGCCTCATGTCACCCACATGTAAAATAGGAATAATGTTACCACCTCGCAGATGTGATGTGAAATTCATGCAATATCAGTACCTCAGTGCAGGGGTGGCAGACCTGCGGCAGGCCTGCTGTGGTCAGCTGCTTATTACCAAAGCTCTAAAAGCTTCACAAGCCACTGTAGATGCTAATAAAAATACTAGTAGTTATTTATTTACCTTATGTTAAATTGTCTGAAACTTTCTTCTTAGTGGCTGAACTGGCTTTTGCTTGCCAGAAAAATACTTGGCAGAAAAGAAAGAGCAAACACTAGGTGTTGGTAGGGTGAGAATTGTGTGCCCTGACTCCTGTCACATGTCCCTTTCCCTGGGCGTTTCCACTGCACTCTTATTCCGGGACAGGAAATAGACAGGAAGTGATGGACAGCGTGGGGAAGGCTGTCAGCGGCAGTGACTGTCCCGCTGCCCAGTGTTTCTGCTGGGGCTCCAGGGTCTCCTGTTCCAACTCCCCAGCTGTTTTTGGCACCTGCAAGGGCTGTACATGCTCAGACTGCCAGAACCCACCTAGCCAGCAGTGCTTTGCAGCTTCACGTTGGGGTGCTAGCCTCTCATTCTCCCTCGGCCTAGGTCCTCTAACGTAGCCGCCCAGTGTGTGTGTGACATGTAAGCCTCTCAAAATACCGGCGCCCATGTGAAGGTCAGGGGTGGGGAAGCCCCGTGCCTGTGGCCTAACAGCTATTCTTAGTCCACAGATTCTGGGTAGGTTGCAGTTGTTTTCACTTCTGAGAAGCTACTTTTAGGGAGGGACATAAGTTACCATCTCTAAAACTGTGTTATGGTAGGCTCAGCAGTGCCTCCTGGGATTGGGAAAGCGCCAGATGTCTGGGGACGAGGCAGGAGCTTGCCTTGTCAAACTCACTGTCTCTGGAGAAGCTGCGGTTGCCCTAGGTTCAAGCACTTGTCCTGGGGCTCTCCAGACAACTCCCACTCGAACGTGGGCCCCGGTGCAGGAAGGCTGCTGCCAATTCCTGACTCCTCAGTATGTGCAAAAAAAAATGAAACTCTGGGCCATGTGGCTTTTGCTGTCACTGAGTCACACAGCAGTCATGGAGGGTAGAGAGTCTGCCGGGTGGAGGTTCCACCCACACTCTTGGCTGAACTGCCCTGGCTCTGAACTCTCTCTACCTGGAAACCAAAAAGGGAACCTCCCACCTTAAAAAACAAATAGGTCAGAGTTGGGTTTTTTTTTCCCCTCTCTCAAATGACCAAGCTAATCCAATATTTCCTGGCTGTTGTTTGTCCTCGTTTCCAGGGCAGCCCAGTCGAAATCCTTCCCTTCCTCTACCTTGGAAGTGCCTATCACGCATCCAAGTGCGAGTTCTTTGCCAACCTGCACATCACGGCCCTGCTGAATGTCTCCCGCCGCACCTCGGAGGCCTGCACAACCCACCTGCATTACAAGTGGATTCCCGTGGAAGACAGCCACACCGCCGACATCAGTTCCCACTTTCAGGAAGCAATAGACTTCATTGGTAGGTTCAGCCGTCTCCCCTCCATGCTGCTGGGAGCCCTTGGGAGTCCATAAGTTTAGCTCCGGAGGTCCTGATGGAAGCTGCGTTCTGTGAAGGAGAAGTGTCTTGTGTACAAACCCACTAGAAGCTGGAGCCGAGAACAGATGTAGCCACCCAGTGGCACAGGGGAGAACTTGAGTCCCTGTTAAGAGGAGCTTGAATGTGCAAGATGAGTGAAATGATATAATTTTATGTCAGTGTCGTTTGTGGCTGCACGGAGCAGAGCGTGTCTGTGTGTACCGCTCCACAGGAGGGCAGCGGGAGAACCTCCCTCTCTGCTTCTACGTAGGTTGGGGTATTTTTAAAAGCAAACAGAAGGATCGGGAGCAAGCACTACTTACGCACTGAGCCTGCAGGGCCCTGCAGCTCTCCCAGTTTTGGCAGACGGCTCTACAGGCAATTTGTTTTGCATTTTCAGCTAATTTTGGATTAAAGATAGCTTTTGACTCAAGCTCTATGCCTTGCGCATAGAAAATTTGGCGTCTTTGCATGCATTCTGCATTCTTAGGAGGCAGTTTTCATTACTTCATGGTGTAAGCTCAAATGTGAGGCCTTAGCTTCTGGCTTCTGCTGGGAAGGGCTTTGACCTCAGGGTGTCTGGGAGGTCAGTGCCACTGGGCAGCTCTCCACTCTCTCTCTCCCCATCTGGAGGCTGGCCTCACTTATTTTCTTTTCTCTTTCATTCTTTCTCCTTTTGTCTTGAATTTGCAAATAGCACGCCCAGTCTTGAGGCTGCACCTCCCATTTCTGAAGTTCTCCTTCTCTCTGGCCTGCATAGTTGTTGAAATTGAGACATGATTTTCCTGTATCTTACTCCAAGGGATGTCGGAGGGATCTAATGCAAGTAGTGACTCAAGAGCCCTCTCCAGCCTCGTGGAGACCCGATGCTCACTGGTGGTCAATCTCTGCTTCACAGAAAGCTTGATACATTCGGCAGAAGCAGAAGGGCAAGCCCGTCCCCCTCATCCCCTGAGCCTATGGGCTCAATCTGTTGTGGTATGAGAGGTACCGAAATGAAGGGCTTCAGTGGGGTGCTCTCTCTTTGTCCACGCTGTCTCTGGGAGGGCCTCACCCTTAGCCTGTTGTGTAGTTGCCTATAGATAACTACTGCATGAGGTCACCAAACCTGTCCCTGTCCAGGTCTCAGAACCATCCCTTCCCATCCGGTGTGTGTGTTGTGCCTGTTTGTGTACAAGGCCCATAAGCTCACGGTGTTGCGAAAGTTCAGGGTATGTTTTTCCAGATGCCCTGCCCTGCAGTGGAGGAGGGCAGAGGGCCCTGTGCTGACATGTGCGCTGACCCCTCCCAGAGAGGGTCGTGCGGAGGTGGGAAGGCCCGAGGTGCAGTCACATTGTGGTTCTGGGCCTGCTAAAAGCTGCACTGCAGAGGAGCAGAGCAAGAGGCCTGACTAGTCCTGGGGACCGGGTCTGCTCTTTGAACCAATTTACAGAGATTCTTAGGAGCTGGTATTTGCATTGAATTGGAGACTACTGATGAGGCAACCTGGGTGTTCTCTGGGTTTTGTTTGGATAGGCACTCTGAGGTTCCTCCTGTCCCTTTAGAAACTTTCTTTTAGATGTTGCAGACTCATTTGCAAACTTCAAGTATGTGGAGCAGGTGGGTGGAGGGCGATAAGAGGGCTGACTCCTCCTTCTTCCAATTCTTTGTTTTTGTATAGTGTGGACTAATAGAGTTCCAACTACCTCTAACTTCCTGTGATGTAATTGTTTCCTTATCAGCGAGAAAAGGATTTGGAAAGACTGTGTTTTCCCTGGTTTTGATTTGATAATATACTTACCTTTCATGCCTTCCCATCTTTAGCACTTGTATTGTTTTGCGGGAAGGGGTAGAACAAGAAAACTAGGCCCCCTTTTGTCATATTGAGCTAAACATTGCTAACTGATGCTGGCAGCTTTATAGCAGTTACTCCCATTGTTGAGCAAGACAGAGTTTGCAGAAGCCATCTGCATTGCCCATCTAGTAAGTGTCACCTAGCCAGGGCTGTAATTAGTGGCTGGACATTATTTATCATATGTGTGGTGGTGAGAGCCCTGGGAGCTGAGCCAAGCATCCCGCCCTGGCACAGCAAGACATGAGGCCCAGGGAGAATGGAAGGTCTCTCCCCAGTGTGGTGCTAGGTCGTTGCTATTGGAATCAAACCTGGAGGAGCAAGAATTTCGGTTCCAGTCAGCCTTTGAGCCCGAGATACTCTCATAAAAATGTGCGTACCTAATAAAAAATGAGCATACAATTTCAAGGATTTTCCAGTGCGGTCTGGAAGCTCATCAGTGGAAATCAAGAAGCACTGCCAGAGTGCTCAATCCTGTAATCTAGCACACAGAGAGCCCAAAAGGATCACAGAGAGACAGGCACTGGTGGGACCCCAAAAACCATCCTCACCAGGGGCTGCTAAATCCTGGCAGATCTGATGGGACCACAGCTTCTGCAGAGGCATGATGGTGTGATAACTAGGTCAGTGTTCTTGCTTTGGCATTGCCTTCAGATCCCAGCTGGAACTCATTTCCGCCCCTTTCTTCCTTTCAGACTGTGTCAGGGAAAAGGGAGGCAAGGTCCTGGTCCACTGTGAGGCTGGTGTCTCCCGGTCACCCACCATCTGCATGGCTTACCTCATGAAGACCAAGCAGTTCCGCCTGAAGGAGGCCTTTGATTATATCAAGCAGAGGAGGAGCGTGATCTCACCCAACTTCGGCTTCATGGGCCAGCTCCTCCAGTATGAATCTGAGATCCTGCCTTCCACGCCCACCCCCCAGCCTCCCTCCTGCCAAGGGGAGGCAGGAGGCTCCTCATTTATAGACCACTTGCAGACTCTGAGCCCTGACATGCAGGGTGCCTACTGTACATTCCCTACCTCAGTGCTGGCACCAGTGCCCGCCCTCTCGACGGTCACAGAGCTCCACAGGAGCCCTGTGGCCACAGCTACATCCTGCTGAGACTCGGATGGGGCTCTGGCCCGGCCCCAAGAGCAACTGTGATTTTGTTGGAGTTTGTGGACATTTCATTCCTGTGCAGTTCTGAGGAACTCTCCCTGTCACGCTGTCCTGGTGAGATAGGGAGTGGTCACCGGGCTTGCCGCAGACAACTCGGACTGACCCCAAGGATGGTCCTCGGGACTGAAGGGAGGCTAAGCCATGGGGCAGCGCAGTGTGTGCTCACTACTGTACTTCCAGACCCCACCCTCTCAGGACCACGTGGTCCTTGCACCTCGAAGTTCGCCTTTTCATTTCAAGCATAAGGCAATAAATACCTGCAGCAACATGGCAGAGAGAAGTTGCTGAACTAGGAGAAAAGGCAGTTACAAAGCCAATTTATCTTGAAGGAAGCACAATTTCCACCTTATATTTTGAACTCTGGCAGTCTTTGTGTCTGTCTTGCTTTAGGGCATCAGCCGGTCCCTGCCTCTTCAGGAGAGTGATCCTGTTGGGTGAAGGGATATGACATGTATGCCAACTTGAACCCTGAAATGTTTTGAAGATCCCTTTTGGCCCCGCAGAGATGGAGGCCACTTACTGAAGTAGCCCAGTGTTGACTGTTCTGGGTGTCTTTTCGCTGTGGGTTCTTCCCTGACCTTGGACTTTGGCATGATTCTTATTCATACTTGAACCTGTCTCCTTGCATCTCCCTGCGGAGTATCTCTGGTGTCATTTGCAACGTTTTCAGACTGTAGACCTAACATCGCCCCTTTGAAGTGGCAGCAAAGGGCGCCTGGAGAAGAGGGCGCCTGCTGTGTGTTCTGCGTCAGTGGCTCGGAAAACAGACACTCTTCAGCCTGCTGTGTCCCACTGTGCGCCGTGTGTCCTCTCTGTGACACGTTTTTCTCCCTGCCCCTGGGGTTGTCTTCAAGCTACTGACTTCTGGGATTTATAGATTTTGCAGTGTGGTACTTCTTTCCGATCTAGGTTATTTCTCCAGGGGAAAAGGCAATAATTTCCTAAAACCCATGTGAATGTGAAGAAAAGCGGTATGTTACTAGTTGTTTCAGTTGTTTTTTTTTATAGTGCAAAATAAAAATAGATAAAAGCACTGTGCAATAGTTGGTGAGTTGGGGCAATAGGATATCTTTGGTTAGAGACTCGACTCGCTTCCCTGAGTTGACAGGATGAGAATGGTGGATGTGCTGCTGGGGTGGGACACTGTACATCTGCTCACAAGTCAGTCATGGTAACCAGGAACTACAGAGAACGTCGCCCCCTGACTAGGGGGCTCCCCTGAGCAGGAGAAGTCCTGGGCCTCTGCTCTGCCGGGAGTTGGTTAGAGTGTCACTCGTCCTGGGCCTTCACTCTGGTCACACCAAGGCAGATTTGAGCTTGAACCTTAGATTCCTCCTCTGTGAGATGGGGTGAACCAGGATGATCCTGCAGGTCCTCGGAAGTTCAAGTCCCTCGATTCCCACCAACCTTGGGGCCAGCCTCGTCCCTCCCTGCCCGATGCTGTGGAAATGATGTGAGCTAGGTGAGGCTCAGTTTACAGACCTGTCCCCCATGCGTCTTTAACAAGCTCTAGGTACTTCCGTCAGGCGTTCCGAGGTGAATCCCTCAGTGAGTGGGTTTGAATCTAAGACAGAATCAACCGCCTTCTGAGTAATTTCCGCTGCGTTGGTGGGGGAAGGAAGGAACAGTATCACCTTCTCAGGCATGTGCTCCCCTGCTCCAGCCTAACGCTTGGGGCCTGTTGGAATAGGGAGCTGGTTGGAATTAGGCTAGGCCATTCAGCCACTACTTAACGTGGGGAATCCAGCCATCTCCCTCAAACTCGAGGGCAGGAAGAGGCCTCCCACAACCCCACCATGCACTGTGCTGTCAAATGGTAAGACGCACCAGAGCCCGGGTAGCCCAGTTCTCTCTGAACGTTGTACTTTGAAGTCCTGTAAGCTTGGTATGATGGCGCACATCTGTGATCTCCGCACTTGGGAGGCTGAGGCAGGAGGATCACTGTGAGTTTGAGGCAAGCCTGAGCTACACAGTGAGACCCTAAACAAAACAAAACAACCAAAATTCTGCTTGAGGCATGGTCTCTTCGTGCCTTTCCTTTCCCAAAATCATCCTCCAGAGTTTCCTTGGGAAACTCCCAGGTGAAAGGCCACTCGCGCCAGGAAGGCTGGAATTCTTTCAGCTGTTCCCCTCCTGTGCTCAATCCTCTTGCCATTTCCATGGAGAAGATCCGTTAGCCAGAGCGAGCAGTCCTGGGTATAACCTCCCCCTCCCCCAAGTTCAGTGTGTTCGAGCAAGTCCTCAACCTCTACGGATCGGACTTCAGGTCTTGGTCTAGCTGGTCCCTGATCTGTCCTGGTTCCACATCTCTCATCTGCACCCATTTTACCTGTTGTGCCCATTGTGTCCATGGTGCAGGGCTTTTCAGGTGTGAGCCAGCGGTGAACAGCCTGTGGGGGCTGCAGGGTGCTGTGCTAAGCCGCAGCCCACTAGCTGACATTCGAGTCATTGCATTGAAGTCTTCTCTGAAGCGTGAGTCAGTCCTCTAAATCAGGCCTCTGAGGATTGCTCGTGAGCTGTGAGTCACCGGGGAATAGGCCACGTGGACCCCCAGCTGGGTGGCCCTGAACTCTACTTCATAGTCTCTTCCTTAGTGTCCCCTCTGTTTAGCTGAGACACTTCCCCTGGCTCTCAGGGCTGGTGGTGTGCTGCTTTTTTTCCTGGGGCTGCAGAGATGCTTCTGTTGGTCTCCAGTGTCCAGAGATCTTTGTTCCCCATTCTGTTTTCCTTCTGTGCATGATCCCACTCAGGTCCACACCATTCTGAACTGGACCTGATGGGGATGGGAGATGTGTACACAGCCTCAGCCTCCCGTCTGCAAGCTGTCACGGCCTGTGCATTCATTGGTCACTGTATGCAAGACCCAGAAATGGCCTGGAGACGCCAGCTCACTGATTGGCCCATGTGCTCTGTTCTTGCCTGGAATGAATTCTGTCCAGAGCCCTAGCCCCAGGCTCTTGCCATAGGACCTAGGGCACTTCCTACGACATTCACCCTTGCGTCCTGGTGGCCCTGCTGTGGGGAGGCCTGGCAGATTGATTATTCAGCTACAACACAGACCCTCTAAATCCTGTACCCCAGACATGGTTATCCATGTTCACAGAGCCCCTCACAACCTGGACTTGGAGGGTCAGGAGCTGGCAGTGCCTCCTTCACGAGGTGCATGGTTCTTATGACCATTGCTGGACTTGCCGTCCCAGACTGGAGTTGGAAGTCTTCAGCCCCTCATTGTCCTGAGAGAGACATCAGCCCAGGATTTCTCAATTAACCCCCCAGGAAAGGATGCTATCATGTTCCTTCCAGACCTCTGTACAGGTTAGATCTGTATCCAAGAACACATGGAAGGACAAGTGGCCAGCATTCAGGTCATAGCTCAAGACTGTTCATAAATTAAAACTAAAATTCTGGTTGTAACTCAAGTTATGTCAGGCTGGCTATAACTCAAGGGTTCACTGTGTCTGATTTCTGGGTGGTAGCCATTCTTTCTGGAGTAAAATGGGTATCAGTGTTATTTTAATTTGCATTTCTCTAATGGCCAGAGATGTTGGACATTTTTTCATGTTTATTGGCAGTTTGCATTTCTTCTGAGAACTATCCATTCTAATTGCCCATTTTGTGATTGAGTCTTTTATTTGGGGGTGGTGTCCTTTTTTTTAGTTCTTTATATATTCTAGATACTAATCTCCTTTCCAAGGAATAGTTGGCAAAGTTTTTCCCATTCTTTAGGTTGTCTCTTCACTCTGTTGATTGTTTCCTTTTCTGTGCAGAAGCTTTTCGATTTGGTGCAATCCCATTGGTTGCTGTTATCTCTTGTACAATTGGGATTCTGTTCAGAACATCCTGGCCTGTGTCTATGTCTTCAAGAGTTTTACCTATTTTATCTTCTAGCAGATTAAGTGTTTTAATAGTTGGTCTCTGATCCATTGTGATTTAGTTTGGTACATGGCGAAAGATACGGGTCAAGATTAACTCTTCTGCATGCAGGTAGCGTTTTCCCAGCGCCATTTGTTAAAGAGGCTGTCTTTCCTCTAGTGTGAGTTTTTGGTCCTTTTGTTACAGACGAGGAGAGCGAATGTTCTTAGAGTTGGTTCTACATCCTCTATTCTGTTCCACTGATCTACATGTCTGTTTTTGTTCCAGAACCATGCTGCTTTTATCACTGTAGCTTTGTAGCTTGAAGTCCAGAATTTTGATTCCTTCCACCTTGCTCTTGTTGTACAGAATTGCTTTTGCTATTCTAGATCTGTTCTGGTTCCGTGTGAATTTTAGGATTGTTTTCTCCAGGGCTGTGAGGAGTGCTGTTGGTTATTTTATTGGGATTGCCTTAAATCTATGTATCAGTGTGGGCCATTTTGACAGCATGGGGCTGCCTCTCCCGGAGTAAGCGATATCCTTTTCTTTTCTGAAGAGCACTACAGTTTTCATTACAGAGGTCTTTTGCTTCCTTGGCTAGGTTAATTCCTCAGCATCTCATTTTTCTTGATGCTATGGTGAAGTGTATTGTTTCCCTAATTTCTTTCTCAGTGAGTTTATTATTGATGTGTAGGTACGCAACTAACTTGCTGAATTTGATTATTAATTCTAAGAGTCCTTTAGTGGAATTTTTTTTTTTTTTGAGACAGGGTCTCGCTTTGCAGTTCAAGCTGGCCCTGAGCTCACTATGTAGCCCAGGCAAGCCTCGAACTCAGCAATCCTCCTGTCTCCGCCTCCCGAGTGCTGGGATTACAGGCATGAGCCACCATGCCTGGCTCTTTAGTGAAATTTTTTGGTTTCTGTGTAAAGGATCGTGTCTTCTTCAAATACTGACAATTTGACTTCTTCTTCTCCTTTACATGTCCCTTTTATTTTTTATTTCTCTCACCTGTTTGCTCTGGCTAGTGTTTCAGGAATGATACTGAACAGTAGTGGCAATAGCAGAAACTCCTTTTCCTGACTTTCAAGGGGCGGTTTCAGTTTCTCTCCATTTAATGTGGTGTTGGGCTTTGGTTAGTTACAAGTGATTTTTATCAGGTTGAGAAGTGGATATTTTATACCTGTTTTCTTCAGGGTTTTACTATGAATGAGTGTTGGATTTTGTCAAATGCTTTTTCTGTGTCAGTTGGGAGGATCATTTGATTTTTGTCCTTCTTTGTTGTGCGATGTACCACTTCTGTTGATTTGTGTATGTTGAACCATCCCTGCATCCTAGGATGGATTCTAGTTGTTCTTGTGTCTTCTTTGGGTTGTATAAAGGATCTAAAGGAGAGTTCTTTTACCCAGTTGTAAAGTTCTTGTATAAGAACTTCTGGGTTGTATAAAATCCAAAGCCAATACTCCTCCCCCTCCTCAATGAAATTGAGAGGGAAGAAGGACCACAAAACTCACTCCTGCATTCTAGCATTACCCTAATTCCCAAACCTGAAGAAGACACAACTAAAAAAGACAAAGGTCAATCTTTTTCATGAACAATGATGCAAAAATCTTCAGCAGGATATTGGCAACAAATCATCAAAATCATTGTATATCGTGACCAACCAGGATCCATCCTGGGATGCATTTTGGTCTGCCTCTTCAAGTTCTCTGTAGCTTCTAACATTTTCCTATCAGTTCCTTTCCGATTCCTGCCTCACAACCCATCCCTCTGTTGTTATTTTCCAGTGTCTGGATTCTGGACCTTAGGATGAATTTTGGATATTGCTTTTGATCACTATTCTGCCTTGTTTGTTTTTTGTTTGTTTAAGATGGGGTCTTGCTTTGTAGTTCAGGCTGGCCCTGAGCTCACTATGTAGCCCAGGCAAACCTAGAACTCAGCAATCCTCCTGCCTCTGCCTCCCAAGTGCTGGGATAACAGACATGAGGCACTACGCCCAGCACTACTGTATATGGTACCAGGGATCAAACTCCGGACTTTGTGCTTGTGAGACAGGTGCTGGAACCACTGAGCTACATCCCTGGCCCTCTGCCACTTTCTTTACCCCGTTCATTAACTTTGTAATCAATATTATGTTAGTCTTGCTCTCACCCCTACCACCCCAGAGCACAAAAGGAAGCAAGCCCTTTCCGAGCCCTAGTCCTTCCTCAGCCATTTGGCTAATATCAAAAGTGTGCCTTAGGCACCTGTATGTACCATAAATCCAGCCAGAAGGAGCACAGCCAGGTATCACCTCATCTAGGTTTTACCTTGGCCCTGCACAGATCTTCTCCTTGTCTTCATCTGCAGATGTACACACTGAACTTCAGAGATACTGCATAACTTTCCCAAAGTCACACAGCTGGCAAATGGAAGAGCCAGGATCAATCACTTCACTGAGCTCGAGCCCCTCTGCACACTGGAGTATATCACAGGGGCTTTTGTCCACTGGTCTTTGTTTCCAGTGAAGAGTCTCCTCAAGCCATGTTAGAGGAGCTTGGAGAGAGACACAAACACATTCAGTGCCCATTACAGTCCATTCCAGTTTTGTTGACAGACAGTCCCTTAAACATGGCACATTCCCTTGTACCTCAGGACCTTTGCACATACTGGTCTCTTTCTAGAACATGTACGTGCTCTAAATTCGGCCTTCAACTCATTCTGTCCTATGGCTCCTTTACTTTTCAGCTCAAACTTCAACTTTCCAGGGAAGCCCTCTCAGACTTCTGGACTAGGTCATTATCCCTGTTGGATCTCTTGTAGCTCCCTGTCTTTTCTTCATATTTTGCTGAAGTTTAAAATGTATTTACTTACCTGTGGTTATTTTAACGTCTGTTTTCCCTGGACTACAAGTACCAGGAGAGTAGGGAATTACATTTGAGTTCAAGAGTGACTTAGGACAAGGACTGGTTTTTGTTACGTTCTTGATCAATAAGAGTTGGCTGAATGAATATGCAAATAAATAACAATCTGGGGATAAAAAGCTGTCAGAACCAGAAGCCACTCACTGTCTTTCCCGGGTAGGAAGAGGCAGCCCTCTGCACAGAACTCCTTTCTTTTTTTCCTTCCTTCTTTTATTTTTCCTTTCTCTCAGATCACACTAAGCTACATTTTAGCCTTTTTTATTTTGAAATAGGATTTTGCTAAGTCACCAAATTGCTCAGGTTGGGTTCAAACCTGTAATCCTCCTGCTTTAGCCTCTCAGAGCATGAGATCACAAGCCTTCACAAAACTCCTTCATCCCAGGGTTGCTGACCAATCTGTTCCCAGCCCTACGGGACAGGCTTCCTGGATTTGGCTAATGACTGCGCCCTTACTGCTGATCCTGGGCACTCTCCCACCCCATTGGTCACTGGTCAGCCTATGGTGGGCTGGCCTGGGGTCAGGAGTCCACCTGGGACCAATCTGTCCTCTCAGTTCAGAGCCTGCCTCCCTCAGACTCCTTGAGCAGGTGCTGTGGATAAAGTATTTTCAACTAGAGGGTGTGACCGGCCACGGTTTTAACAGACTCACTGTATGCCAGGCTCGTTGTCCCACAAGAAAGCCCAAGAAACTGCCACATAAAACCCAACCCTACCCCTCTCATTCTGCCTCCAGTAGCATCCAAAGTGTGATTAATTATCATAATCTAAGTCCATTTAAAATGCTTTTGGTTTTGTTTAATGTTGGAGATGACACCCAGGGCCTTACATGTGCTCAGCCCGTGTTCCATCACTGAGCTACAAGCCCAGCCTGTAACCTGAGTTTAAATCTTGTCTTTGTGGGTCAGATCTCTCCCCTCTGACCCTACCTCTCCTACATGCGTCATCACCTACAAGGTTCACAGACACCAAGAAGCCACCAAACGGGCTCTTCAAATGCTCTTGAAGGATCAGTACATTTCTTATTCGAGGCTTCTCCAGCAACTGGGAGAAAGTCTATTTCTCGAGAGGAACAAATCTCTGAGAGTAAAGCTTCAGATGTATCTATGCTGAGAAGGTGAAAAAATGTACTTCCAAACCACAAAGAAAGAAAAAAAGAATCAGGAAAGATCCCTATTTGGGGCCTGGAGGGAGAGGTGTCCGCAGAGGCTGCGTGTATGTGTGTGACGGTGAGTGGGGGCTGTGGGACGAGAGGAGGACCGAGAACAGGTTCCCAAATGCCCCAGAGCTGCTGGGCCGGAAAAAGCTTCAAGAGATCATTTGGTTCTATGTCCTGCTTCAGAAAACCACTCGCAAATGAGCCCCAAGTCACCTGTTTCCTAATAGAAAAGCAGGGAAGGGAGAAGGCCATTTATTGAGCACTTACTATGAGATGTGCATACAGTCTTTAATTTAAATGTCCAAGAACCCTGCCAGATGGATATTGTTCCTAGGTGATAAAATGAAGAGGCTCCCACTCTGGACAAACATACACAGCTAGAGCCCGTGAGTCTACAACCTTTGTATGTGTTGTGCAATCTATTTACTCTTTGAATTTCCAGGGAAGATGGAAGTTCCTTAACTTGACCAAGCCTTCTTTCTCTTCCAGCACTATCCATCGCATTTAGATTCGGAAGCTGCGTTTCCAGCAGGATGTGGTTGAGGCCCTTGTGTTCTGGGCAGTGTCAGGCAGGGAGGGAGGGGATGGTGGAGCTGGTGCCAGTGCCTGAACAGAAGACTCAGGTAACTGCTCAGCCACGGGGGACAGTCACGTGTAGCAACTCAAGGCTGCCCTTCCCTCACCCTGACTCAAATCCTGGCCTTTCCACTTACTGTGTGGGCATGAGTGAATTATTTCAGCTCAGCCCCAAAGTTTTTATCCCTAAAACAGGTACAGCTATCGATTCTGCTTTGTAGCACCGTTTTTGAAGAGTGAGTGTGATGACGAGGCATTGCCCATGAATGGCTGAATGGTGGCTGGGACCGGAGTGTGGGTGCTGCAGCCCAGAGTGAGGGCTGGGAAGTAGATTTCTACCGGAAATGCCACAGCAGGGCCTCCGTGTCTGCACATAACCTCCCTCCTCTGTCAGGTCCCTTTTTAAATTTTTTTTCTTTTTTGGGGGAGTAGGTCTCGCTTTGTAGTTCGGGCTGGCTCTGAGCTCACTATGTAGCCAAGGCAAGCCTCGAACTCAGCAATCCTCCTGCCTCTGCTTCCTGAGAGCTGGGATTATAGGTGTGAGCCATCACACCCAGCACTGTGGTGTGTGGTGTTGATTGCTGGTGGGCGTGAGTCACCACGCCTGGTATTGTTGCATGTGGTTACCTAGATCGAATTCAGGACCTTGCATTTGCCAGGCAGGTGCTGGAACCACTGAGCTAAATCTCTGGCCCCATGTCCCTTTTCTTTATCTTGCTCAGGTGCGGGCTCCTTAGGACTCACCCATGGCCTCACTTTCTCGGGAAAGGCTGCTCTGAGTTCAGAATCCCATACTGCATGCCCCCTGCCCCCCCTTACTACCTGGTCCCTTCACAACAGAAAGTAAAGACACCTGCAACATTAAAAGTCAGGCTCTTTCTTGAGCTTCATAGAAAGGGGACCACATCATGGGGCCTCCTACTTTGTTCTTTTTCGTGGCTGTAATAGTCCCGGCATGGTGTGGTGTGGATGTGCTAATACTGACACATGGAGGGAGTGAAGAGTTCTGTTGTGCCGTATTCTAGCTCAGACTGGGATTTTGTTCTGCTTTGTTGTTTCAGTTTGGCCGTTTTAGTAGCATAGTGATGGTTCCTCATTGGCTTTTTTAGTTTGCATTTCATCATTAATTCTGCTGTTCAGAATTATGTCATGTGCTTCTAAGCCTGTCAGGTAATATCTGTTTTAAAGCATCTGTTCAAATTTTTTCTTTATTGAAGCTTTTTCTTAGTAAGTTTTAAGAGTTATTCCATTAATGTATTTTTTGTTGACCCTTACGCTGCTGGTGTTCCATTAACTATATTCCATTGATGTATATTTCTATCTTCATATCTTTACCATGCTATTTTGATTCCTGTGGCTTTGTAGTGAGTTTTGAAATCAGAAAACAGGAGTCCTCCAACTTTCTATCATTTATTTTCAAGATTACTTTAGAAAGACTGGATCTTTTGAATTTTCTTATGAGTTTTAATATTAGCTTGTCAGTTTCTGCTGATAAGATGGCTAGTATTTGATTATGTTGAGTGTATAGAACACTTTTGGGAGTTTGCTATCTTTAAGATAAGTAATGTGATCTACAAATGGGATGCCTTCAATTCTTCAAGTTTTCTTTAATTTCTTTCAACAATATTTTGTAGTTTTAAATGGACCAGTCCTATGCTTCTGTTATTAAATTATTCTCAGCGATGTGACCAAAACTAGTACACTCTGTGCCCAGCAGCACTCTAACAAAGATTTTTTTTTTTTTGGAAACAGGTCTCGCTTTGTAGTTTAGGCTGGCCCCGAGCTCACTATGTAGCCCAGGCATGCCTCAAACTCAGCAATCCTCCTGTCTCTGCCTCCTGAGTGCTGGGATTACAGGCATGAGCCACCATGCCGGGCACTGTGGTATGTGGTATTGATTGCTGGTGGGCATGAGTCACCACGCCCAGCATTGTATGTGGTTACTGGGGGATCGAACTCAGGACCTTGCGCTTGCGAGGCAGGCACTGGAACCACTGAGCTAAATCTCCAGCCCTAAGAAAGGATTTTTAAGATACCATTCTGTTTTGATTTCTATATAACTCTGATAATTAGGGAATATACTTCATTGTCATTTCAGTCTCTTTAAATTCCCTGAGATTCATCTGATGACCCAAAATATGTTCTTTTGAACATTTATGTAGATGTGGAAAATAAATGTGTAGTCTGCAGCTTTCAGGTGGCATGTTATGAGATATCAGTTAGGTCTAGCTGGTTGATAATGTTGTTCAGGTCTTCTGCACCCTTCTGTCTACTGTTCTATCAATTACTGAGAAAGGATTTCTCAATGTTATTCACATAACATTGGGGTTTATCTAACACTTTTTCAGTCTATCAGGTTTTGCTTCATGTATTCTGTGAATGATCTTTTTTTTGGGGGGGGGGGTGTACCAGGAATCTAATTTATAACCATGACCTTGCAAAGTAGGCAGCAGTGCCATTCAGCTAAATCCCTGGCCGTGCCTCACGTTTTCTGATATGTACTCTTATGGAAATGATTTTATTGTCACAAAGTGTTCCACTTTCTTCAGTGATGTGTGCTACCTGTATTGCCTACCATTAATATTGCAACTGTTTTTAGTATCTAGTGTTCACATGGTATATCTTTTTCTGTTACGTTAAACTGTTTAGAGACTCGTTTCTTATAAAGAGCATAATAAGGTTTTGTCTACCTTTGTTTTTTCTTATCTTCTTTTGGTTTTTTGAGACAAGGTCTTGCTATGTAGTTCAGGCTAGCGATGAACTCACTATGTAGCCCAGGCTGGCCTCCAGCCATGACAGTCTTCCTGCCTCAGCCTCCCACATGCTAGGATTGTAGTTGTGTGCTACCATGACTAGCTTAGATCTTGGGGTTCTGAAGCAGTTGTCCTCTATCTTTTAAATTACCTTTAATGTAACAGTTGGTACTGGTGAATTTCAGTCTTATCATTTTCCCTTTTGTTTTCTGTCCTCTCAGCTCTTAGTATTTTTTTCCTCTGTACCTATCTTCCTTTGGATAAGTTGAGTATTTTTTTACAATTTCATATTTTCTTTACTTTTGTCTTCTTTTGTTGTTGTCAGTGAGGGGAGAGATCTGGTTCTCAGGGCTGACCGCTCCTGCCTGGGGGCTCTGCGGTCTCTGCGGGGGCTGCCCAGGGACTTTGCAGCTCTGGGCACCCCTGAGGCTTGGCCCACCTCTCGCTGTCCCGTTCTACACAGCAGCACCTGTGACACTGAAGCGCACACACATCGGTCAGGGCGGTCCTGTGGCCAGAGCGCTGGACAGGGAGTCGGGCCTCCGTCCTCGGTCCTGCACTGCGCTTGCGCAGTGCTCCACGCTCAGCTTGTTAGGCAGCGTCCCTCGGCCGACAGTTGCAGGCGGACAGTAAGGGCTGCAGTCCGATAACCTCACCTCCCTCCAGTCCCAACATCCATGAGTCTGCGAAGCAATGGCCTTGCTGACAGAGAGCTAATAATTACCTAATCTGGCAGAAGATTTATTTACTTTAATAATATTTATCAGAACCACAGAGCTTAGCTGCTCACTTTATACTCATATTATCTTCTCTGGCTTCCTGTTTACCCCAAAGTTATCTTTTCATACTGCCCTTTGAACTTATAAAATTTCCCTTGTGTTCACTACATATTAAGTGAACAGAAAGCAGTTTAGAGCTTTAGTTTAGTATCTTACTTTACTAAGAATAACTAATGTATATGTTTATATATATATCATTATATGAACAGATGTGTAAGATATTTCACATAAATGTGGTTTATAAAATATATTTTATTGTGTATATTTACATGTATGTAATCTAGAAGTAAACTATATCAAAATATTGGAAATTTTTTTCCTGGATAGTGAAATAACTGATAAAGTACATGGTACTTTTTTGTCTGTTTTTCTTTTCTTTTCCATTTTTTTTGTTTGGGGTACGGTGTCACCACATTGCTCGGGCTGGTCTTGAATTCCTAGGCTCAAGGTCCGAGTATCTGAGGCTATAGACATGCACCACGCCTGGAATTATTTTATTTTTATTCATATGGTTTTGTCTTTGTAATTTTTGTCAAGAAATTGCTTATATTTTAGTACTTACTGTTTTGAGATAATAAGCTTATAAACTAATAAATAAAACTTCCTCTGGGTTCAGACCCTCCCTTTAACTTTGTTTCAGCCTCTCCTGTGCTATCTACATGTCTTTTTTTGTTTTGATGTTGTTGTTTTGAGACAGGATCTTACTATGTACCACAGACTGGCCTCAAACTAACTCTGCAATCCTCCTGCCTCAGCCTTCTGAGAGTTGGGACTATAGGCATGTGCCACCAGACCCAGCTTCTGCTTTAAATGACAAGGCAGTGGAGTGGAGGTATGAGTCCTGTGGACAGGGCAAGATGATCTCTGCGGAGCCAGCTGCTCCGGCCCCAGCTTCCGACTCTTCCACTCCCCTCACCCCATTTACTTGCTTTTCTGTCCTGCTGAGTCAGTGTGGATCCGTATTTTCTCCAGGTGCTCCTTCACTCACTTCCCCCTCACTAATCAGCTTGGAGCATCCCGGGCATCTGTCTGTTCATCGTAAAGCGGCATAAAGCAGAGCAGGAATGGAGGAACGTGTTGTTAGAGCAGAGCACCATGTGTGAGTTTGGAATCTGCTCTAGGTACACCAGGATGAGTGGAAGTCCTGGGGCTTGCCATGGAGGGTGGCAGTGTAGGATGGCATGGGGTGGGGTGGGAGTCCCAGGGGCCCATGGGGGTGACCAGTACGTGTCACCTCTGGGCCTGGGGCCAGCGTGACAGATACAGTGGTGCTGTGGCTCCATTTATCAATCCATTGATTGATTCATTCCACAAATGCATGCCAGGCATCTGCCATCTGCCTGGTGCTTTCACAGGTGCTTAAGATGCAGCAGCGAACAAAACAAGATAATGACCTCCCGCCTACACCACTTGGTCACCTTTTGTGAGGGAGGAAGAGGGAGCCGACCAGCACGACCCAGATCAGTTCTGAAGGTGGCACCACAAAGACAATGAAGTCAGCTCTGTGTCAGAGAGTACGGGGGAGGCAGCACTGGGGCTGGCATGTCATTAGCTGGAACAGGCTTAGGGAGGAAGATGGTGATTCTTTGGTAGAGCTGCTGATTCAGAGACGCTAAAATTCACCTCCTGGTGGGAGATTGTACCCACCCCTCAAACTCAGTGTCATACCATTTTTGGGCTCAGAGGCCTTCAATGGGTGTCTGTTGCCCTCTGACAAAATCCTACATCTTTAGCTTGGCATGATGGGCCTTCAAGATCTTGCCTAATCTGCCTGTCTGCCTGCCCCACCTCAGGAAAATGTTCCATTCTGATTGTTCTGGCCACTTTGCTGTCTTCACTTGGCTGTGTCCCTTGGCACCCCTTAGGTCCTAGAAAATTTTCCTGAGGTCTCCTGTCCACTGTCCTATTAGGCTCAGCCTTTTCTCTGCCTCTCTGCCCTCTTAGACTGTGTAAATGTACTATGGCAGGAGCTCCACTCACCACAGAATTCAGGCTTTTTGAATAGGGGCTGGTCCTTCAAGATTACTCTCCACCACATTTGCTCCACACCCCTGCCCAGAAGCACATTAAGTGGATTTATAGTCAACTATCATCTTGTATGAAATGAGGAATGATGAGAAGAACTCAGAAAACCAAAGAGTTCTCACACAGCAAGGGCACAGTAAATTCAGCTACAGCTGAAAGCGTTCAGAAGCAACCAACAGAGCCTGGACTAGTCTGCTAGAGGAATGAGCAACTGGAACAGACTCTTATCTGCCTTGAGTACCTAGGCGTCACTCTGCCTGGCCTTGGTCTGGCCCGATCCAGAGAGTGCTAGAACCTTTCTCATCCCTAACCAGGTAGAGCCTTGAGCTCTGGGTACTAGTACAAACAGTACTACTCATAATGCTTCTCTTCAAGGCTTCCTTCCTCCATTTCCTCGCTTTGTCACAATTTCTTGCTTTTAATCTATGAGAGAAAGAGCGCTTTGGTGTAGCCATCTGAAATGCAAGGGGATGGGGAACCTATCTTTCCCCTGTTCTTCCATCTTCCCTTTTAGTACTGACTTAATTTTGAGGCTCAACTTCTGGTGCTTGGAGCCCAGGATGTTGGAGCAGTGGGGCGGTTATGGGGAAGGCCATGTGATGGTCATGCTGGGTGTCTGGGATAAAAGTCAATACCATAAACACATATTCATCGTGACTCCCCTCCAGCTGGGTCTTTCATCTGGGGAATCTCAAAGCCCTGGACAAACGGTAATTAATTTTCACAACAGCTTCCACGGGAGAATGGTGCCTGCCAAAGGCCAGGGGGCATTTCTCAGTATCCTTACCCTAATCCTTCCTGCTTTCTCCGAGCCACTGCCAGCCCCAGGGAGACCACGGTGGGCAGGATGCCGGGTCTTCGACACCTTCCCAGGACCTCTGTCCAGGAGGCTTCAGGCCCAGGTGGGCATTCCTCCTGCCCTGCCCCCTACCTTCTTCTCCAAGAGGGTGACTAAGAATGAACCAGGCAGGAGTGGGAGCATTTCCTGCCCCAGCAGCAGGCTGGGGCCAAACAACCAGTTAGTTGACTCAGCAGGAACCACATGGATCCAAAAATACAGCTGCCTCCAGGACTTCCACCCGGAGCTCCCCTGACCCTCTGGACACGCAGGCGCTGCTCCTCCTCCTCCCTCACCCCAGGGGAGCTACTCTAATGACTTTTGCCTTTAATTCCCATTATAGAAGAACTATAAGCTCATATAAAATTTAGAAACTACTGATAAATATAAAGATGTATTTTCCATAATTCCACTATTTTCCATAATTCCACTATTTCTAGAATAACCACTGCTGTAGTTTGTTTTATTCCTTTCCATTTGTCTTTGGTTTTTTTGTTCTCCTTAACTATTACTAGATATGGCAAAACACAGTTACATGCGCCACACACACGCACATGCACACACACACCCACAAGCAGAACGGAAGGCTGTAAAGTAGAAAGTCAAAGTCTGCCATCACTGCTCTTGCAGAAACTGTCTGTTGCAAGTGCAAGTACACAGATGCATATGGGTTTTACATGGCGGGGGCCATCTTGTGTGAATAATTGAGTCTTTTTTTCGCATGAATACATGAGCATTTTCTTGGCTATTAAACATTACTGCTTAAGCTTTTTATTGCCTGCCTAACATTTTATCCTACTGGTAGAGTTGTTTACTTAGCCTCTTCCCAGTTGCCGGCCTCTACTCAGGGACAGCCGGAGGAAGTGCTGAGCCAGAATGAGGTGCTGGGAGGAAGGAGCACAGTAGGACCCACCGAGGACCTACTGTGCGTGGCCTGCTTTCCTAGCCTCTCAGGTGAGGAGTAACTTGCTTACAGGTGTGAAAGCCAGGCTTTCAAGCAGTTTATCTTGAAAGCTGTTCCAATTTGCCAATTGAAAATCGACAGGGTTTGTGGTTGCACCCTGGCCGGGGTGGGAACAGCTCTCCATCGCTCCCCTGATGGTGCTGTGCCTGGCATCAGGAGGCCAGGTGGAGCCCTTGCTCACCTCAGGGTGGAGGCGGACGCATCCTGCGGCTGTTGCCACCTACTGTGGGAGAAGGATATGCTAGGTCTTTGGGGTCCAAGAAAAACTTCCTCTCCCAGACTCCGAAAGCCAAGGAAGGCTTCCTGGGGGAGGAGGGCCCGTGCTGAGTCAGTCCCCTGGCACCAGCCAGGAAGTGCCAGGGAGGCTGAGCCGCCTCTGCATCTTTCCTCCGGGCTTAGTCTGCACCCTATTCACTGCCCCCCACCCCGCCAGCTCCTCCCTGCCCTTAGTTTGTCTTCTAGCTTCCTGCCTTTCATGAAGTGGCTTCCAGGTTCCCACGGCGGTAGGTGGTTAGTGAGTGGGCCGCCAGTTTCTGAGAATATTTTCAACCAGTGTTTCAGGTTTGTTTTCTAGAGATTTGGGAAATGTTTCTCATGCCTTTGGGAGAAGAGCCGGCAGTAGAGAGAACAGGTTAAATGTCTGAGGTCTGAGGGACGGGCCTCAGTCAGGATCCCACTTCTAGCATTTGCTCTGGGACGTGGGAACGTGGCTGACAGGAGTCAGCTCACAGCGACGACCCTTGGAAATGGGCCCTGGTCATCTCTATAGAGAAGGGAGTCTACTGTGGTAGAGCTGGGGGGTCCTGGGGCAGAGTCTCCGGAAAGGGACAGAAACGAAAGCAGCTGTGGAGGCACAGGACGGGAGGAGCACGAAACCAGCATTTGACCTGGTAATGTATAGTCGGGGTCCTGCTGCCCCTGCAGCCAGATCACCCCACACGGGAACTGGAACCGAAAGGCTTCAGGCAGGCACATCCGATTGGCTGAGCCTTGTGTGTGTCCCCACAGCCACCGCAGGGAGCTGAAGGGACACACCCACCCTCGCCCTCTAGGGCAGAAGGTGGTGGCTATTCTCCAAGCCCACACGCGAAAGGAGAGCCTGCGCAATGGAAGTGGCTTTGGATCTTGGACATACAACGCTTCTGTGTCCAGGACATGACACCTCTAGGCCTCTGTGAAATACAGTAGTAATGTTCCATTATAGGGTCACTGTGAAGATTTTATTTAGAAATGAATAAGGCCCCAGACACTTAGTAAATGTAACTTCACTATTATCATTGTCGCTGCTGTTATTACCCACTTTCTTTCCTTTAATATTAAATACAGATAGTTTTCACTCTAAAAGTAAGACATGCCTTATATAGAAAAGTTGAAACATAAAGTAGAAAGAGGAAAAATTATCCCCTCCCCCCCAACAGAAAACCGCTATGGATGCCTTGATTGTTAATCAAAGTTAGCCTTGAACCCACAGCCATCCTCCTGCCTCTGCCTCCTGAGTGCTGGGAGTACACCATGAGCCACCCCGCCTGGCACTGTGGTATGTGATACTGAGGATCAAACTCGGGTCCTTGCGCTTCTCAGGCAGACATCGGAGCCATGAGCTAAATCCCCGGCCCTCTCTTGCTTTTTCTTCTCTTCTTCTTTGGAACAGCTGTGACCAGTCTGTGTGCACAGCTGTGTGGCCTACCTTGTAGCATAAGCATTCCTTGAGATTATTAAAGATGCTTTGTCATCAACATTGCAAAGTATCTTATGGATTTGGAGGGAGAAAGGAGGTTTGTATTTATAAATTATGAACATGTTTCCAAAAACCTTTTCAGATTCTGGAATGCTTCTTTCAAATACCACGTGGCGCTTTCTTGACATCACTTTGTTGCCGGGGCTTCCAGAAAGGTTTTTAAATTCTCGCCTCTGGGATACAGCCAAGGGGGCATGCCATCCCGACGCACCCCTTGTTGTGTTTTATCCTGCCATGAATGGGACAGTCACAGTCCCACTGCAGCCTTGCCACACTAGTCTGCCCACTGCTTTCTCACGTTCCCAATTTGCTCAGCCACTGATTAGCTGGGGTGGTTTTTCCTGCCTATGAAATTACCTGCCATTAGCGCCATGGAAAGTGGCCCAGCACTGCCTTTTGCCAGCTTGGGACTTCAGGCAATTTTCTTCCACTTCTCAAACTGTTCTGTAAAATGAAGGGTCGTGTTTATCTTCCAGAGATTTAAATGCGTTTCGTTTGCACATCTTTGCCCTCTCTGCCTTCCTCTGAGTTCCGCGCTCCTCTTCCTCCTGACACACCGGGAGGGGCGGGGGGGGGGGGCTCGCTGCCCTTGCAGGTCCTAGGCTGGGTTCCAGGAAGTGGCTCTGGCTGAGGCCTCCAAGCAGCTGAGGAGTCAGGTGACCGGCCCCACTGGGGTGACTAAAACGCCAGTGATGCTGATTATGTGTACTTCCTGGGCAGGGCCAGCCGCCACCGCTGGTGGGGCCTTGAAAGCACAATAATTAATATTTTGCCAGCTGTGATCCTCTTGGCCCCGCCAGGGAGGGGATCCCAGGTGGGAAATGTCCCAGCTCCAATCCCTGTGTGGTTATTATGTCAGGAGCACCCCAGCTCAGCTGAGGCAGGGGCGGAGGGTGAGAGACGCCATCAGAGCTGTTTCTCTGGAATGGGGACCCTGGCCTGGTCCTAGGTCCACCTGGACCTCCCCCAGGTGTCTAGGCTCTGCCCTGGCCACAAGTGTGAGAAAGAAGCAACCAGGGAAGAGAGGCCACCTGAGGCCGGAAGGGGAAGTGAAATCGTCCTTTTCCACATCCACGCCTCTTAAAGCACCACACAACTGAAAGATGCAGGTCGGGGGTCCAGTTGTCCGTTTTGCTCATTTTGTGGAGGAGGAAACTGCGGTCCAGCCAAAGTGAATTGCTCTACCCCAAGTTTCTAGGTAGAATAGTTGAATGAGGAGAGGACCTGCTCTCGAAAGCCCCGGGCGGAGGAGCAGGCCTCGCCCACGCGCAAATTCTGCTTCCCAGCACCTGAGCTCCCCTCACTCTCCTCACTTTCTGAACTTTAAGGCCTGGATCCCAGTTAAAGGGAAGCTGCCCTGGTGGGGACCACTCCACCCGGGGGAGACAGTGTTCCTTCCCAGTGGGGTGGTGGAGGAAGAGGAGGAAAGCCCCAAGCCCCAGTGGGCAGGAGACCCAAGGAAACCCCCAAGTGGGCGCTTTCCCATTTCCACGGCCCTAGTCGCTGCAGCTGAAATGCCGCAAGGTGGGGAGCCATTAACTGTCATTTCGATTTAGCAGAAGAGGGAACGAGGCAAAGAGAGGCTAAGCGACTTCCTAAGGATGCACAGCTGGAAAAGGCCCAGGTAGGGCTAGAATCCTGCCAGTCAGCTGCTCCACATCACCCCCTTCAGGGAGTGGTGCTAGTCTCGTTAGCAGGTGGTTATAGAAAGGGCACAAGCGAGTTCGAGTGTGCCGAGGGCTGGGAATACGCTGCGTGGGTCGCCCACCCTCTGCCATCCAGGCCTCCAGACAGCCCTAGGCACATCTGCCAGGAGGCCCACTAAGGTTCAAGGGTGACTAACCTCCTCAGAGCCGCCATACCCACTCTGCAGATGAGAAAACTGAGGCCTAGGGCAGGTACAGGCCGGTTACACAGCCTGCACCACAGACCCCCGGCTTCCCTCCTCTGCCCTTCAGCCGTAGGATAACTGCACTGACACACCAGGGAGTGTGCGGGCTCAGGACAGCAATGTGGCAGGCAGGGACTAGAGTCAGGAGATGGCGAGGCTCTCGCGGTGAATCCGAAGCCTCTTTAGGGTTAAGGTGCCGAAAAACTCAGCTGGCACCAGAAAAATAACACTTCAATGCAAAATTTTGAAAACTCAGACTGGCAAATTATGGCCCAGAGGCCTGCAGGACAGTTTTGTATATAAAGTTTTATTAGGACTAAATCTCACCCTGAGCCCAGTGATGCACACCTGTGATGCCAGCACCTGGGGGCTGAGCAGGATGGCAAGTTGGCCTGGGAAAGAGCTATCTGGGGGGTTGGTATGTACCTCGGGGGAAGGCCCTGGGTACACTGCATGGCTGGGCCCTGCCCCGAGCAGCACCCGGGGCAGTCCCGGAGACGGACTGGAAGGGGACTCGCGTCACTGTCCTGTCTGTGTGCATCCTTGGACTACAGACAGGCGTGAGCAGCCTTGTGAGCAGGACACTCCAGCCCTGGGGAGAACCCCGGTTCTCTTCAGTTTCACCCACATGGCTGAGCTGCTGGCAGCCGGGGGCAGTGCCTTGTTTACTGAGAGTGTTAGAACATCTGTATTTAAATGTGTTCCACGTAAAACAGACTTGGAGAGGAGCCCGCCATAAACCAAATAGAAAAAGATAGCTGCTACTAATCTGTTTAGTATTACTTTTCATAAATTTTTAAATATTTATGGTTTGTGTGTGTGGTACTAGCAATTGAACTTGGGCCCTTGTGCTTCTAAGGTAGACACGGTACCACTTGAGCTAAATCCCTGGCTCCTATTTATTATTATTATTATCTAAAATATTTATGATTTGAAAGATCCTTCCATGTGCTCGAGGGATCCTGTCCTCTTCCCCATGTGTGTCCTCTGATGGCTGATGCTTGTGGAAGAGCAGGCTTTGGGTGATATCTGAGAGGATATTTGGAAGGGATTAGCGACCTGGAAGGAGGCTTAATGTGGGAGGACTTCTGGGGAGGAGGGTCGGAGACAAGAGTTTCAAAGAATATTGATGACACAGTGAATGGAAGCACTCTGACTGACATGGCATCTGAAGCACTTCCGCCCACCTTGATGGGAATTCACTGATGCCACAGGCCCACAAAGGTTGGACCTAATGAATCATGGGTAACGAAAAAGGAAAAGAAGGAAGAAGCAGAGGAGGGAAGGGCTTGGGAAGTAGAGGCCTGGTGCTAGGGGCAGCTGTGCCTACATGAGACCTTAGAGATGCCGTGCCCCTCTTGACCCCTCAGATTTATTGTTCTGAAAATGGGTGATTTAGGCTGCGGGTTTCATCTCTTGAGCCTCTGATTATAATGAATCTAAAATAATAACAACTATTGTTTACTGCTACCTACCTTCTAAATACTGCACATAATATACCATATATATATGACACCAGGGTGGCAAGAGCCCATGCTCATTCCTGGTTTCACTGCCCTGTTTCCCCCAACCGCTCCTCGCCCACACCTACATCTCAGCCCAGTGACTTTCCCTAAAGACTGTGTCACTTCTGACAGATGACACTCAGGGAAAAGCTCTGTGGTTGAATCACAGTGACCACTTCCTGTTCTAGTCAGGGTCCCCTGTTCTCCAGAGCACTTCCTCTGCCATGCTGTTTAGTAATAAGTGCCACAGCGATTGTGACCACTGGATGGCTCGGAGGTTTAGTCAGTCCTTCTGACACTCTCAGCCCTTCGACAGGGCACCAACTCAGCCTCGGTGCTATTCACCAACTCTGCCGCCAGGAGCTTGGGGAGGGACACTCTCCAGCCCCCTGGCCTGATGAGATAAAGACGGCAGGGCTGGTGGGCAGATGTTCAGGCCTCAGCCATGCAGTGAGTGAGCCTGTGGGCCCCTCACAGGCACCTACGTGCTGGTGTCATTTCCGCCATGAAGGTCAGGATGCCAAGGGGAAAGACCAATGCCAAGGGGTACCGTGCCCTGGGGGACAACCCCAGTTCTCTTCAGTTTGCACAGGAGGGTCTTCTGGGGCCAGGCAAGCTACCCAGAAGATGGGGTCCGAGCGCCGGAGGGAGTCCTCAGCTAGTAGAACAGCTGCTCAGGAATCATCAGGGCTGGGTGTCCTTGAAAGGCTCGAGGTTATGATATTTCTTATCTCACTGCCACCCCGGCAGGTAATATACAGTGAAACGACCTAAGTCTAAAAAACAAGTCTAAGGAAGGCAGTAGCATTCTGGTCCCCCCCTCCCCCGTGACTGCTTCAGTGCTTTTGGAAAATAATACATCATCAATGTCTTTTTTTTCCATGTTTTCTGGAGACTCCACTTATTGATGTCATAAGCACCACTTGGGCTGCTTTTTGGGTAATTCTGAAGTGGGAGCAGTGGGTGGACATCACCGTGTCATCTCGTACAGGGAAGACCGTTTTGGCCCCTGTGTTGAGTGACGCTGAGCACTGTCCCAGGAAGGTAAGTCTGGTCTCTGATGTGTCCCCACTGTAGCCAGAAGTCCCTCAACGGGGACAGAATGAAAGGGCTCTGGAAGGGAGTAGCCACGTTCCACCAGCCCTCGTGGATGAAGCTTTGGAAGGAATATGTGTGTGAAACCCACATGAGGTGGAAGCTTGCTCGTTATAGTGGTAAGTCTCTGGGGTCCTGGTGGGGACTGTATGCACGTGTGTGTGTGGTTGGGGGATTTTTGTACATATGGTGCTGAAGATAAAACCCACAGACTCCCACGTGCTGGGCAAGCTCTCTACTACTGGGTACCTGCTGTGGGCTTTGAGAAGCAGAGTTCCCTTCCCATCCAGAATTCAAGGTTAGCCCTGCTTTGGAGACTTCAGGCCAGCCCTGCCGCTACATCCGGGAAAGCAGCCACCCTGCCACAGGTGGCACCAGGGATGGATGGGCCAGAGGGGCAGGGCGAAGCACTTCAGCCACCAGCCAGAGCCCTGTGTTCCACCTGTCTGTCCCCTCAGTATCCATGAGATCGGCTTCCTGGCTATAGAAATAGCGTAGTTCTTCCATATGACCTCTGATTATCTTGCATAATTTAAATAAACCCTAGTTTACTCCTAACATTTATTGCAATGTAGGTGATATTTAAATAATTATTATACTGTATTGTTCAGGGAACAATGACAAGAAAGAAGTGTGCATGTGTTCAGCACAGGTATAATTTGTTTGTTTGTTTGCTTGTTTTTGAGACAGGGTCTCGCTTTGTAGCTCAGGCTGGCCCTGAGCTCACTATGTAGCCCAGGCAAGCCTGGAACTCAGCAATCCTCCTGTCTCTGCCTCCTGAGCGCTGGGATTACAGGCGTGAGCCACCACGCCCAGCGCTGTGGTATGTGCTATTGATTGCCGGTGGGCATGAGTCACCACGCCCAGCATTCTATCAGCATTCTACGTGGTCACCGAGATCAAATTTAGGACCTTGCGCTTGTGAGGAAGGCGCCTGAACCATGAGCTAAATCTCCGGGCCCCAGCACAGGTATAGTTTAAAAAATATATAGTTTGGATCTTTGGTTTGGCCAAACCTCTGGGTGGGGAACTCTGGCTACAGAATGGCCCACTGCATTCAGGGAGAAATATCCCAACATGGCAGAGGAGAAAGTGGCTGCTGCTGCTGGGGTGTTGGCTTGTGACTGGGATAATGTCCGTCCAGGTTGGCAGCAGGGGACACGAACGGGAGCTTTCAGAAGGTCATTTGTCCCTAGGGATCAACAGTCCTCAGGAAAGTCATCACAGAGCAGTATGTAAAATGCAGGGAGTAAAAACTCTCCACTGCTAAAATGTTCATTGCAGCTCTGTTTGTAAAGATGAAACTACTCAACAACACCACCTAAGTTAAATATGCAATGGTCTGGTTAGGTTGTAGGTCACGGGGGCAGACTTTTCTGTCAATGTCACTATAGGAGATTTAGAGATGTGAAAGATCTAGGCCTGTAAGATAGGATTTGCTGCCCTGCACTTAGGAAGCTGAGGCAGGAGGATCTAGAGTTTGAGGGTAACCCTGAGGCACATACTGAGTTGGACACCAGCCAGAGCTACATAGCTAGACTGCTCAAAAGCGGGGGATATTTTCTCCATATGTACTCACAAAAGAGGCTGGGAATTTGGCTCAGTGGTGCTGGTGCCTGCCTTGGGTTCAATCCCTGATACAATAAAGAAGGGGGGGG
>PVIC010016325.1:0-34183 GCA_004025085.1 Thryonomys swinderianus | reverse complement strand
AGGAAAGGAAAAGAAAGAATTTGAAGAGAAGATAAAGGAAGAGAGCAAATTGGAAGAGAAAGGAAATGAAGGAAAGGGAAAGGAAAGAAGCAAAAGGAAAGGAAAGACAAGAGCAGGCAAGGAAAGCAGCAAGAAGTCCTATGAAAATATAGAACTTATATGGTTCTTTTAGCAAATTTAGTGGTAATGGTAAAGCACATGGCTGTGTTAAACTTCATAAGAAAAAAATTATTTTTTACTCTGCTCTAGTAAAAAAGAGCACAATACATTTCAGTTAAATGATCTTGAATATACTGGTGGTAGGATAGATGAATAGATCTTATAATCTAAAACATTATTTTGTCCTCTTTCCTCTTCATTGTTTGGAAATAAATGTTTATGTAATTAGCTGGAGCATGAAAGAGGACTATCAGGTGATTTTATCCTCCTCCAAAAAATAATTAACTGGAGTGAAGGCTAAATCAATTTAAATAGAGGCAGGAAGTCTTCCTTTTTTCCTCCCTCCCCCCTCCCTCCCTCCCTCCCTTCTTTCTGTCCCTTCTTCTGTCCTTCCTTCATCATCCTCTCCCCTCATTTTCTCCCTTCCTTTTCCCTTCTATTTTCACTAGCTTGGCCAGTGCACACAGAAGTCTTACCCAAGTTTTAAATGCAAGGATGCATTATGTTTCTATTTTTATTTTCTACTGGTAGTAAGGCAAATGCTATTGTGTCTCCCAGAGGAGTTACAACCCAATGATCTGCAGAAAGTTCAACTGTACTTGACATAACATCAGTAGAGCACTTATTTTAATAAGGGGCAGACATTACATTAAATATGAATAAGAAAATACTTCCAAACTTGAAACAAATTTGTTTCTCTTTTGAGCCTTCCAAACCCATCAGGTCTGTGCTTATTCATGTCTGTTTGCTCTAGGCTGAGCCATGAAGGCTTTGGCAGTGAGCCCACTCTTTCAGGAATGAGCCCATGAAATGCCAAGGAAAAGTCTTAGAAACTGAGTCCTGAAAAAATATATAAAACTTTAAATAGCTAAATTTTAAGTGAATATTTTTCATTAGAAAAGACTTGCAAAATCAAATGCTCTAGAAAATCATATCAAACTCGAATTATTATTTCATTCTTAAATTGGTGATTAGAGCAAACATTTTTCTTACATGCAAATTGTTTTTATATCGCTTATTTTTGACTAATCATTTTCATTAGACTGTCAAGGTTTATGAGAACACCCAGGTCTGTTTTCTTCTCTCTTGCAACCCAGAATAGTCAAGGTTCCATAAAAGTCACTTGGTAATGGTTTTCTACCAGAGGATTTAAGAATGTAAACAATTAGACTGGAATTATACAACAGGATATTATAAATTACTACTTGCCTTTCCAAATGCAAGAAAAAGACTTACTGTTTTAAATCTCCTAAACAACTAGTGGGTATGTTAACTAAGACATTTGGACATTATTTGAGAGCTGTCTCAGAACTATGTGGACAAGTGAAATGCTATGCCAGCAAAGCTTTTTAGAGGTTTTATGTCTATACAGTACCTGGGTTATGTACTTTCTCTGCAATAAATCAATTAAGCATTAAAGCAGTTCTTAGAAGGAGGTATTCAGCTCTTCAAATTTTAGAGCTGAGGAAGCTGACATGTAGAGTAACTTGTCAGAGATCGCACCACTGTAATGCCTGAATAAGATTTTACTCTCGGAAAGCTGAATGCAGTTATCTCGAAGTCCATAGTCTTGAAGCATAAATTTGGACTTACCCTGATTTCACCTAAATATTTTATTTTGCCCATTAAAAATGTAATATTGCTTTTTCCTAATGAAAAGTAGTCTTATGACACAGCTTTGGAAAACTAGGTTATATAGCTGCATTCATTACTACAATCAGTTTTGAAAGCATCACACTTTTTTAAAAAATTGAATTATCAGTACATTTTATATACAGCTCACTATCACACACAGCTTTTCTATTTTTTTATTTTATTTTATTTGTATTTATTTATTTATTTTTTGAGACAGGGTTTCACTTTGTAGTTCAGGCTGGCCCTGAGCTCACTATGTAGCCCAGGCAAGCCTGGAACAGCAATCCTCCTGCCTCTGCCTCCGGAGTGCTGGGATTAGAGGCGTGAGCCACCAAACCCGGCACTGTGGTATATGGTACTGATTGCTGGTGGTCATGAGTCCCCACATCCGGTATTGTTTTCTATGGTTAAGGGGGATTGAACCAGGGACCTTGCACTTGCCAGGCAGGCGGCGGAACCACTGATCTAAATCTCCGGCCCCAAGCACCCCACTTTTAATGATTAGTGTAAGATAGGAAACAATCCATTTTTTTTTTCTGTCTAACTCAGTTTTCTATTTCCTCTTCAGTATATTTCTGGTCTAACTCATGTTTACTCACTTTCCATGATTTTTTGATTGAATATAAAAGTGATTTCAATACTTGACACATATCCATTACTAAATCACATTGATATGAGGAACAAAAGACAACTTGGATCAGGCTTTACTTGAATTCAATGCATCAGTGTTTTCATTATTTTCAAATAAAAAATGCTTTTTAATAAACTAACCTAAAGACTATCTCCTTTAAAGTTTAGCCAGTGGGTCTCTGATTTGTACCCTCAAAGAATGTATCTAAAGACCCTTTCATAATGGAAATTTACTTATATTTAAAGCTAGATAATCACTCCCATTCCCCTAGAATCTTTTTCTGTTCTCAAGATTAAAAGTCATCTCTTCTCTTCACAATAAATGTACTCTTTTCCTAAGATGTATGAGTTGATGGTCAGTATTGACTTGATTTTTCAAACAACTCACAATAAAATATTGAACCAACCATTTTCCAAAAACCGTCTGTTATTCATTAACTCAATTTTATTGCTTGTGGTCTACCAAAAATTTATGTACAGGCACTAGATATTCAAAGTGAATGGAAAAATAAAGTGGTCTGATTTCAGAGATCTATCAATTTAGTGAATGAAAACAAACAATAAACAAATTGATTTTTTAAAAATATTGACCAACAATATGGTGTATGATTAAAAAACAAGCATGTTAATCAAATATATTTCAAGAGTAGGTGATAATTTGGAACTGACTACTGAATTCTAGGAATGGATTTGTGAGCTGAACTGGAGAAGGGTGGAAAGCGAACTTTCCTCCTTCCTTTTCCTGGCTGCAGCTTTCTGGCATTTGCTTAGAAACAGACTCGGGAGCAGGACAGACTGTGCAGTTCTCATAGATGTTAAATTCAGCTCAAGCGGTGCCTCTGACTCTTCTCCCCTGACAGTGATGAATGTGATTTTGAGTGACTCGCTAATTGTAGCTAAGTCTGTCACAGCATTTTACTTTCCATGTCCAGAGCAGATGGACCGTAATAAAACCACAAAGATAATTAATCTACATTGAAAAATTCCTAATAACTTAAGAATTTGAAGTCAGTGTTTCTTGGAGAGAATTGTATGAATTTTATTCAAAATATTTACATGAAAATATGCTAAATAAAGAAATATTTCATGTTAAATTTTGTGCTGCTTTAGGTTTAAAGCTCTAGATTATTTCTATGTTTCTTAATATTTTATATGAATATCTAATGATGAAATAACTTGTGGATAAGCATGGAGTTGTGAAATATAAATTAAAAATATGAAATATAAAATAAATACTTAAATAAAATATAAATAAAAATTGTGAAATGCAAAATACAAAATAAAAATACTTTTGAAAAAATTAAATATATTTAACGTGAGGTGTGGTATAAAGTTTATGCAGGCCATAGGAAATGGATTTTTTCCTTGCTCCATTTCTTTTTTTGGAGACAGGGTCTCGCTTTGTAGTTCAGGCTGGCCCTGAGCTCACTATGGTGTCCAGGGAAGCCGCCGCGAACTCAGCAATCCTCCCGTCTCTGCCTCCCGAGTGCTGGGATTACAGGCGTGAGCCACCACGCCCAGCATTATATGTGGTAACCGGGGATCGAACTCAGGTCCTTGCGCTTGCGAGGCAGGCGCCGGAACCACTGAGCTAACCCTCCGGCCCCTTGCTCCATTTCTTTATTGGTACATTGTATATACACATCATAATCACATTCAATATTGGGAATTTGTACAAGTATATAACATGATTTAATTTTCATTTTTTCCAATTACCCTAACCACCCTACAAACCCCACCCTTTAAGCCAAAGAAAATGAATAATTCATAAAGGAAGGGAGGAATACTCCTGACAAAAATAAATTTCTTTTATGACTTTCTTTTCTGATAAAAGGTGTTCCAAAACTTTATATTAGATTTTATAATTTATAAAAAATTTTAAAATCAAGAAAAGTGTAAATTGTATTTTTTACAAGTTATATTAGTTTCATACACTTGGGAACTTTACTCAAATGCATCATCAGTGATATTATTTATTTATTTATAATTTTATTTTGCTTATTTGTTTTTGAGGCAGGGTCTCACTTTGTGTTTCAGGCTGATCTTGAGCTCATTATGTAGCTCAGGCAAGCCTTGAACTCAGCAATCCTCCTGTCTCTGCCTCCCAAGGGCTGGGATTACAGGTGTGAGCCACCACGCCCCGCGCTGTGGTATGTGGTACTAATTGCTGGTGGGCATGAGTCGCCATGCCAGTATTGTATGTGGCTACCGGAAATGGAACCAGGGATCTATTCATTTAATCACACAGTGTAACTAGTGGTTACTTATAGATATTTCCATAACTACATACTTTCACAGTGGAATACATGCTACCCACTGGACCAGTTTTCACAACAAACCTCTCATATAGGACCAAATAGGAAAAGACACAGAGAGGGGAAAACAAAGTTGAAAATAACTATGTTATAAACCTGGACTAAAAATCTACTGTGTCTTATCCCAGAGCCAAGCTCCTTTTTTTTTTTTTTTTGAGACTGGGTCTCACTTTGTAGTTCAGGCTGGCCCTGAGCTCACTATGTAGCCCAGGCAAGCCTGAAACTCAGCAATCCTCCTGTCTCTGCCTCCTGAGTGCTGGGATTACAGGCGTGAGCCACCACGCCCGCCCGGCGCTTTGGTATGTGGTATTGATTGCTGGTGGGCGTGAGTCACCACTCCCAGCATTGTATGTGGTTACCGGGATCAAACTCAGGACCTTGTGCTTACGAGGCAGGCACGGGAACCACTGAGCTATTCTCCGGCCCCCAAGCTCCTTTTAATATATCCTGAAATGTTGAAAATCCAGTTAAAAAGCAAGGCTTTTAAACTGGTTGTGATGGTGCCTGAGGTATTCTCAGCACTAGGAGGCTGAGGCAGGAGGAATACAAGCTCAAGCCTAAACTGGATAGTTCACTAAAATCATGTTTCAAAATAAAAAATAAAATGCTCCAGAGATGTAGATCTTCATGAAGGCTCTGAGTTCAGTTCTGAGATTTTTAATATTCCACTCTGCTTCCCTGCACCCCCCCCAAAAAAAAAACCAAAGAAAAAGCCTTTTGTTTGATAGAGAAAAATAAAATGAAGAAATTCATACTTAAATAACTGTTTAGATGGGCATCACCTAACATGAATTATTTCAACTTTTTTGGATTAAAGGCATTAAAATGCCTTTATTATATCTGCTAAAATGTTTGTAATTTTAAAATAATCATCACTATTTCATATTAGGATTTATATTTCTTTGGATGTGCTTCTATCAATAATTCACATTATTCATATGTTCTGTAGAGTGTTGAGAGCTCACAAGATAGATCCTAATTAATATGTTTGTCTATTTTATGTTGTCTCTCTTACTGCTATTTCCTCTTATGTTGTTAACATTCTCTTTCACTTTTTGAAGTTAATACATGTTTTAGGTGTGTTTCTGATATTTACTCTGTTGTGAGACTAACTGCACAGAGGGTCATTTATTTGTCACTATCTCTACACTTCTGAAAGAACAAAACCAACTCATTAGTATTTTTTTTAAAGATGCCTAAATTATGGTTATAGATTTGTAACAAACAACAGCCAAACTTCCGTCACGGGTAACCGACTCATCGATTATGCCCAGGTAAGGAAAGCGCTTCAGCATATCGTGTCCAAATCTGGTGAACACCTGGCTGTAAAGAGTCAGCTCTGCTTCGCTTCCTGGCTGACTTCCGAAAGTGGGTTGAGCTGGACATGGAGGTGCACCCCTGTCTTCCCACTACTCCGCGAGGCTAAGGCTATGGGGTCGCAAGTTCAAAAGTTCAAGCTCACTCAGGACTGTTTAGTGACGTAATACAACCCTGCCCCGCCCCCCCCCCCCCCCCAAAAAGAATGTAGCTCAGTGCAAAGACCTGGGTCAATCCTCAGTCACTCCCTATGTACCCAAAACAAAGGCCATTTGTTTACATATCTTCCAGATCTCTCGGAACCTCTTCTGCTTCTAAGTGTCGTGTAATTCATAATTCACTCTTTGTTTAAATAAAATCTGTTACATTCGCATTGCTTACTTAGGTATCCTCGCTGGGAAGAGATGAGGACACAAAACAACAAAAGGGGGGGCATGATAAGTAGATACATATATTGAGCTAATTGTGTTAAACTTAGGTGCAGGGTTCTCTTTTTAAAACTGAAGTAATTAATTAGCTTATTGTACAGCAATGCAGATTGAACTCAAGGCTCTTCATGGCACTTTTAAATTGTACACGCTCAATGGGATATTTCAAGAAAGACATACATCCTGTGGAATCACCTTCGTTGTGACAGGGGCAACTAAGATCTTCATAATTAAATTCAGCAGTACATAAGAATAATTAAAATAGCTTTCAGGCACAATAGTCTTCAAATTTCCTTTCTGCATCTACCTATTTTTTTGAAAAAAAAATTCACTCTTGATTTTTTTATTATTATGCTATGTGGTATCTCATATCTCTCATCATAGTTTTCCATCTAGGGCATTTTACTTGGTTCTAGTAATGAGATTTTACATCTGACATATACATTTTTATTCCGGTACATTGCCCCTCAGTTCTACAGTATTGTAGTGCTTTAATCCTCACCAAACCATCGTCCGTTCATGGAAACACTTTTTTGCTCTCTGATTCATGTTCTGAATATCTATTCTGGCTATCGTAGGGCTGGGATGCTTACAGCACATGATTTAGAATCACAAGATTTGCATAACAACTCTGCTACTTAAAAGCATTGGAGTTCACGAAATTGTTTAATTTCTCAGAGCCTGTTGATTTTATTTGTGGGGAGGAGCAGTACCAAGACTGAACCGAGGAAGGGTTGAGTTACTTCCTAAGCGTTATTTATTTTAAGTCGAGGTCTTGTCTGGTTGTGAGCTTGCAGTCCTTCCCCTGAAGCCTTCCAAATAACTCGGAATACAAACATACTGTGCCAGACTCACTTTAACCCCTAAAGTTTTAATAAATGAATTAAGAGGACAAGTTGGCAGGAATGTGTGTGTGTGTGTGTGTGTGTGTGTGTGTGTGTGTGTGATATTGAGCTTTTATTTTTAGTATTTATCTATTTTGTTCTTTTTAAAAAATTTGAATCTTTATCAGTACATTATATATACACATCACGATTATGCTCAACATTGAGAACTTGTGCCAATAGATAACATGACTTAATTCTCATTTTCCCTTCCCCTATCCACCCGACAACCCTTGCCCTTATATGCACAAACTTGGTTTCCTTTTTTTAATACTATCAATGTTTTTCTTCCCCCTCATTTCTTATCCCTAAGCCCCATTTCCCTTTGAATCTTTACTATTTCACAATACCTATCGTACATTCTAGAACTCATCTATATCTTCAGTTTCTCTTCCCTAACTTTATTGCTTTTTAGCTTTCACACCTACATGGTGCAGGCAAAGGATCCTGAGTTTTCCTGAGTCAGAAACCTGAATGACATTCATTGATTATTCTTTCTTCTCATAATCTCTGTATCCATCAAACCCGATAGATTATATCCACTAGACCTCCCAAGTCCATCCCCTTCCTCATTTGTTCTTTCCCAACAATCTTCCCCACTGAAGAAGCGACATGTTCCCCATATTTCCCCCTGTCGCCTTTTTTTGTTCTCTTCTAGGATATTTCCTTTACAAATGGAATGTTCTTTCTAAAATTGCAATTTGGTAAAATTCGGCCTTGTGATTAATAAAAAATATTTCATAAGACACCATTAATATGTGATCCCAAACCAGTAGAGTTTGTTATTTCATAGCCTGGTTGGTTATTCCTCTCTAGACTCCTGTCTCATAACACCTGCCTTTTTACTTTTTCTTACTCTTTATATCATCTCTACATCTTGATATGTACAGTTTCATGTTTTGAAAAGTACTTTTTAAGTTTCCTTGACAAAAGTTTTCATAAATTTCTAGAGCTGGATTGACAGGGTATGAACCATAGTATAGACCTTGTTCTTTTTTAAGTTATTTATGTTTTTTTCTCTCCCAGCAGTAAGTGGTCAGCTCTACAATGTTACATCTGTACTTGTTCAGCATCATATCTATGTTGACTGCTCATCATTTAGCCCAGTGACTGGCTTATAACTGTTATTCTATAAATATTTGTTAAATTAATGAAATTATACAAGATTATACAAATGTGAGGTAAATTTAAATACAAAAACTTGATTTTTAATTTTTTCATTTACATGCATAATGTAGGCTAAAACAATAGGATTAGAACCAGATGGTCAAATAATGATATAATTGCATACTTATGGTAATAATTGCAGACTTTATTTTAATGTCCTGTAATAATGGTTAAAATGGATGAAATATTATATTGATTGTTTTAATTACCAACTTGAGTCTTTTGTGGCAACATTGATTATGCAAAACTCAATTGTAAATTAGGGAGCGAAGAACAGCTTGATTAGAACTCTAATTTTAGAGAAGCAACTACAAATGATGTCATGTCCCTGGGAGGATATGCTACATAGAATCAAAACATTTGAGTTTTAAAACTCTGGTTTATTATAACTTCCTAAAGAAGTGATTACTGTTCTCTTATCATTTATCTTTGGTTGGTGGGGTGAAGAATGAAACTTAAATAGTTCAGAATTTTCATTCCTATTCAATGTAGAGTTAAAAGATTACACAACATAATAAAATATATTTTATTGGGTTTTTCATATTAATTATAAATTTCCAACTTCCGGTAGTTTTTGGAAGTTCAGAACACAATCTTGTAAGTGGAGATATATCACAGTGACATTATGTTTATTTAAATTTAACATTATACAAGATACATTTTTGGCAAAATCTGATTTTAAAGGTCATTTTTCAATTAAAGTAAATTTCCCAAAACCTTAGTTGTCCAACAAGTTTCCGTAAAATATAATTGAAGTCCTACCTACACAAACCATTTGTGCACAGTATTTTAATATATTTAAACAATTATAATTATATAAAATAACAATTATTGATTATAATGTACAACAAAATATTCATTTAAAGTACATATGATCAAGTGGAGAAATTTTCTTTTCTTTTTTTTTTTGCTTTTTGAGACAGGCTCTCACTTTGTAGTTCAAGCTGGCCCTGAGCTCACTATGGTGCCCAGGCAAGCCACCGCGAACTCAGCAATCCTCTTGTCTCTGCCTCCCGAGTGCTGGGATGACAGGCGTGAGCCACCACGTCCAGCATTGTGGTATGCAGTGTTGATTGCTGGTGAGCGTGAGTCTCCATGCCCAGCATTCTATGTGGTTACCGGGGATCAAACTCAGGACCTTGCGCTTGCAAGGCAGGTGCCAGAACCACTGAACTAACCCTCCGGCCCTTATTTTCTTTGTAAATGTAACTCTGTGAACATTTTTAAAAATTTATTTATTTATTTATTTATTTGTTTGTTTATTTATTTATTTATTTATTTATTTATTGCTTTTGAGACAGGGTCTCACTTTGTAGTTCAGGCTGGCCCTGAGCTCACTATGGTGCCCAGGCAAGCCACCGCGAACTCAGCAATCCTCCTGTCTCTGCCTCCCAAATGCTGGCATGACAGGTGTGAGCCACTATACCCAGCATTGTGTTATATGGTACTGATTGCTGGTGGGCATGAGTCATCATGTGCAGTATTGTTGTATGTAGTTACCAGGATTGAACCAGGGAACTTGCACTTGCCAGGCAGGAACTGTAACCACTTAGCTAAAACTCTGGCCCTGAACTTTTTCTTTTTAACACTTTGTTAAGATCAATTTGTTCAAGAAAAATTAATTACCAGGTATATTCTTGCCAACTTTAAATAATGTATTTCAACTTTAGCCATTGAAAAAAGTGATAGATCTGACAGAGGATATTTATAAATTTATATAGATTTCAAGATTTTTTAAGTCATCAAATATATGCTTGAATTTCATGTAGCAATTACATATGTTAGAAAACTTTTTGTATTCTTAATTTCTAATATACTTATTTTGAAATAGTCTAATGATGTTTCTGAGAAAATGATATATATCCAGTATGTGATTATATTTTCTTTAGGACAAACATTCTATTTTAATAATATATATTTAATTTTCTTTAATAAATATTTTAAATAATTAACTTTAAAAGTTGCTTAATTTTTGTTATTTTATTTCTTTTATGATTCAAGAAGTTTTGAGTAGATTTCAAACAACTACAAGTGAACTTCTGAAGTACTATTCATATCTACAAAACAGAGATTTGTTACACAGAATATAATCTCATCTTGGAATATGTTAAGAATGGAATATAATAAAAAAATTATCACTGACTATACAGTAATACAGTTATAGTTATTTAATCATTTTTGTTTCATTTCTTTTGAGACAGGGTCTCACTTTGTACTTCAGGCTGGCCCTGAGCCCACTAAGTACCCCAGGCAAGCCTCAAACTCACAGCAATCCTTCTGCCTCTGCCTCCCAAGTGCTGGGATTACAGGTGTGAGCCCGTCACTGTGGTATGTGGTAGTGACTGCAGGTGGACATGAGTCACCATGTGTGGTATTGTTGTACATGGTTACCAGGGATCTAACAAGGGACCTTGCACTTGCCAGGTAGGCGCCAGAACCACTGAGCTAAATCTCCAGGCAATATTTAATCCTTTTGACTGTATATGTAATATTAAACACCATGAATTTGAAAGATAATTTTTCTCTTCTATATTTTTAAACTAAACTTTATATACTGTAAAATAATTTTACTTTAGAGTGTTATTTGATATTTACCTTATCAAATTATTTAGTTTATCATTTATAAACTTTCATTATTCTAAATTACAAAAATGTTTGTATCTTGATCTTATGGAGGCTTTTAGGTACAAGGTTAGGTTAATAATATTAAGAAATTTAATAAAAATATAAATTCCAGGCATACTACAGTAAACTCAGTTTTAATTATAAAAATTTATGAAAGCGGGCCGGAGGGTTAGCTCAGTGGTTCTGGCGCCTGCCTCACAAGCGCAAGGTCCTGAGTTCGATCCCCAGTAACCACATATAATGCTAGGCGTGGAGACACGCCCACCAACAATCAACACCGCATACCACAATGCTGGACGTGGTGGCTCACGCCTGTAATCCCAGCACTCAGGAGGCAGGGACAGGAGGATTGCTGAGTTTGCGGCGGCTTGCCTGGGCACCATAGTGAGCTCAGGGCCAGCCTGAACTACAAAGCGAGACCCTGTCTCAAAAGGCAAAAAAAAAAAAAAAATTTATGAAAGCTATTCTACTTTTATGTCAAGAAATGTCACTACTTCCAAACTTAAGTGCTCATGGGTTTCTTGTTTGTCACAGTAAATAAACCTAAGCACACAAAGCAGCTGTATGGCAAAATTGAATGGGTACAATGTTCCCATTTAGCATTAAGTGTACCAGAGGCTTATTAATACAAATGTTTGCTAAGTATATCCCTTCTACAAATTCACTGAGAATTCCACATATTTTTGCAATCCAGGGGTAACATACTGTGCTTACTATTACTTTTTAAGAAAAAGTATATCTTGGGCCTGAGATTTAGCTCAGTGGTTCCAGCACCTACCTTGCAAGTGCAAGGGCCTGAGTTCAACCCCAGTAACCACATACAATGCTGGACGTGGTGGCTCACGCCCACCAGCAATCAGTACCACATATCACAGTGCCGGGCGTGGTGGCTTACACCTGTCATCCCAGCACTCGGAAGGCAGAGGCAGATGGATTGCTGAGTTTGAGGCTTGTCTGGGCTACATAGTGAGCTCAGGGCCAGCCTGAACTACAAAGCAAGACCCTGTCTCAAAAAAAAAAAAAGTGCATCTTATGTTAATATAGATCAGTTCTTGAAGAGAAGTGGCATAAATTTTAGGACAATGAAATGTACAATAATATAAATGTTATTTATCAAGCACAACATTAGTTAAGTATTTTTTAACTGTCATATGTAAACTGAATTATTTTGCTGTAATATCTTGGAAAATGCTCCTATCTTTAGTATTTTATAGCAATCACTAGAATTGTACATGTTCGTAAGATGTTTTATATTTACTATTAACACATTTTCATTAAAATTGTTTACTATCTAATAAGCATTAGAATAGATGATTTAAGCACAGTCTTCATTTTTATATCAGTTCTACTGTAAAGTTTTTTGCACTCTGGATGAATCTTCTTGGAATACTATTAATTCTTATTTTCACTCATGTTTTCAAAAGAGGATCTGAGCATGGTTTAGGTACTTATATTGTTAACTACCATATCAAAAAACAGCAGGCTTATATTTTGATTTCCTATGTTTTCTTCCAATTGATTGCTTATTTTGTTTTCCTCTGTAGTTAGAAGAAGAGAGCAGAGTTCTTGGGCTCATAAATTCAAGACCAGTTTGAAAAGTGTGTAAGATCACATCACAAAAGATAAAAAAACAGGGCCAGAGATTCAGCCTGAATTCTATCCCCAGTAACCACATACAATGCTGGTGTGGTGACTCATGCCCAACAGCCATCAATACCACATAGCTCAGGGCCAGCCTAAACTACAAAGCAAAACCCTGTCTCAAAAAAAAAAAAAAAGATAAACAACAAAAAAACAAACAAACTTCCCTTAAAGTTTAGGGCATCTTACACACTAATGGTTCCAATATAATTTTTTATAATAAATATCAAAAAAGTACTGTCTAATAGCTATTTGAGGTTTTGAAAATATGTGAGTGATTGTTTCATTTGTTTTTTCTTTGCTTCCTGCCTCCTGATCACTCTTTTGTGCACTTCTGTTCTAAACTACTGATATCATACATGCTATCAAGGGCCTTCAGGTTTTCACATGTCTTTCTGACTAATAATGTCCACTTGTACATAGTCTCATGTAGCTTTTGGTGTAGCCATTGCTTTCAGTACAGTCACTCCTTGAAATATTCTTTTTTGTCTTGGGGTATTTATTAGTCAATTTTTATCACTCTAACACTATGCATTCACATGACTAACCTTACAACTATGAAATAGATGCTCTAGGTAGCAGTTCTGGCAACAGATTGGCCCTGATGAAGGCCTAATGGCCGATGCCAGGAGTCTGTCCAGGAGCTCAATCATGTCATGGCACAGAGAGCCAGAAAGTGGTTCAGAGCCAGGCTCATTCCTGGAAATACTCACTCTCATGAGAACTTGAATGTCTTCCAAGGGCAGCTGCACCAGGGACCCAGCACCTCTCTGCTCTTGTGAGGATCCCAAAGACACGAACCCTTGGAGGACTAGCTGTACCGATCCACAGCTGAGGGATCCATTGGTTCTCTCCTGCCTCCTCAGGTTACTCCACCTGCTTCAATACTTCATGTCTCTTTCCTTGCCCTCCACCTTCCACAAGTGGGACAATCTTGTGTCATCACTTTAAGACCATCGTCTTCCTATTGGGTACAAAATTTATACCTAGGTCTCATGTTTTAAATTACAGAGTTCTATCAGAAGGGTGATTTTAGTGTCTCACGCACCATGCCTGCAAACGTGGCACTTAAGACATGTAAAATAACACCTTTAACTCTATTCTGTCAAACACATCTATGGGGATCTCTAGCCAGTAAAAACAGCTCAATTTTGCTCTGACAGTGGCGCAAGTCAGAAACTTTAAAATATCCTGTTCTTTATTTAATCCCTTATATACCATCTCCAGTGGGGATAAACAAACCCTATTAGCTCTCCCTCCAAACATATCCTAAATCTATATCCTCCTGCTTTTACTTAGTCCATGATGCCCAGCTCTTTTCTCCATTCCTTTCTTATGTCCATACCAGACAGAGATCTTTTATGATGTTTGAGTTAAATTATTTTACTCATCTGTCTGGATCTACATCTCACAGCCACATGAGCTTCGTTGTTCCTGCAACACCCTAAATGTCTTCATATTAATTATGTTCCTCACAGAACTTTCTGCCTAGACAATGTTTCCTTCATCTATGTATGTAATTCACTCTGTTACTGTTCTGTTTGTAACTTTCCCAGAGGCTTTTTGTGATCATTTTCTCAATGGTCCACTTCATTCCCATGCTGCTCTATACCCTTCACTATGCAGAGTCTATTATTTTTTTCAGATATCTCATCCATATAAGACCTATGACATTAGTCAACTTCTTATTTATGGGTTTGCATCCAGGATCCTCAGTGAATTCATGGAATCAAGATAGTCCTGGGTGCTACAGAACAAGTCACCTCTCCCACCCCTGGGCATGATACCTGACACTATAGTTTAATGGAGGAGAGGTTCATTTCATTTGTAGTTGCAGGGAATCTAGTTCGTGCTCAGCTGGGTCTGGAGAAGGGCATAAAGGAGCAAAGCTGTATATTTGAGGTGCCTGGGATGCACAGGAGGGAGCAACACAGGAGAAGGGGTAAAGGAGTAGGTATAGACTCCAAATCACTCCTAACACACAGAAGCGTGCCTCCCTGATCCCCTGACACCAAGCCAGTCCGGTTGACAATCCATCTAACCATCAAATCAAAGTATTATTTTTCCTATTGTTGCATGAGGTTTAATATAAAAATTAAGCACAATGGGCCTGGGGTTAGCTCAGAGAGAGAAGAACACTTTGGTCGCATTTGTGAGGCTTTGGGTTTGATCCTCAGCACCATGATAAACAAATAAACCATCATAACATGTTAACAGCTATTACTGAAATAGACTATTATAGTAACACACTGTAAGGAAAGTTGTGTTTATGTAAAATCTTTTTTTTTTTTTTGAGACAGGCTCTTGCTTTATAGTTCGGGCTGGCTCTGAGCTCACTATGTAGTCCAGGCAAACCTCGAACTCAGCATTCCTCCTGTATCTGCCTCCCGAGTGCTGGGATCACAGGTGTGAGCCACCACGCCCAGCTTTCTGTAAAATCTTACTGTGGTGTTCTCATCCTTCTTGTGATAATGTGATAGAGGTACCGCCTACCTGATGAGAACTGGGGTGAATGAGATCAACTCTGTGGCATAAGATTGGGCTACTATGTAAGAGCTTCCTGAACACAAGCATTATGTCTTGCAAAAGTAAATGCAAAATACTTAAAGTTACATTTAGTTACTAAATTTTGTTATTTTGTAAGCTATTAGTATGTATCTGACATGTTTTTTGAAGTACCACATTTATGTGCATATTCCTGAAATTATTGCTTTGATTTCTGAAAAAAATTGATTAATTCTAATATTAGGCTGGAAAGATCCACAAGTGAACTGAATATTATAATTCTTCCAAGTATAGAAGATATTTTGGGAAACCGAAAACTAATCTCATTATTTCCAAGCAAATAGATTCAATAAATGTGATTTTCCATGTTTAAATATTCTTTCTTCTACTAAGAAAGCATTGATTTCCCCTACTGCCCTGTGATAGATGATTCCAAAATACTTGTTAGACATACTTTATTTTTTGCTCTCTTCATAAATTTGGCCTATTGCTGGATATCTATTTTTTATCTCATACTACTGTTATCGATGGTAAAATACTACTGCACTCTAAAATTATTTTTCAAGTGATTTTATGTATACCTTAGAATGTCCTATAATTCCTTCAAGTGAATTATACTAATGTATCAGCTTTTTTTTAACCTACATTTGTATTCTGTCTGTTAAAGTAAGTTACAGGAATGCTGTAGTTAGCATACATTGTTTTATTCATTTCTGAGTAATTCCTCACCTAATTCTCAAGAGGAATAGGGATTTGAAGCATTAGAATACTGATGTTGTCATGATAGCAATAAAATAAATCGGAGAAGATTGAAGCCGTGATCCTTCTGCAAAGTCATCAAAATGTTCCAGTGGAGTTAATTATGATAATGTATCACAAATAATGGTAGAATCACAGGGTAAGGTATTTTTCCTCACTCTGAAAACCACGTGAACTATTATCTGTCAGAAAATCTAATTATAAGTCTGATAATAATTGAACTAGATGGCCAGATGACAGTCATTCACATCTTGACTTTGTCTCTGTGTCTCACAATGTCTAATTTTAGTCTGTTCTTTGCCCTCACCTATGAAACATTAACCAGGCAGGTATCAGCATGCTAACACGCTCAAATTACTAGTGTGCAACCAGTGTGCTTTCTAAGCACACTTAATGACTGCTGTTAATAATTCATGGTGAAGGCAGCCTGGTGACTGTATAATGTAAAGAAATGAATGTTAATAGTTTTAAGTCACAGTTAATCTTTGTTCTGTCACTTTGTATCTACAGTTCGCTTTTCTTCTATGGACCGCAATTTTCTCATGTGAAAAATGTGAGCTAGTTTTAACATTTCAGCATTTTTCATTCTAATAATGGAACCCATACACTTCATACCTTGTCATAGTGATTATACCATTTATGATAAAAGTATCTTTAAATAATATGCTTCTGGTGTACTAAAAGATATCAGCTATTAAAAAGAAATATATCGTCTGGGCCTGGTGGTTTATGCCTGTAATCCCAGCACTTGGAAGACTGAGGCAGGAGGATTGCCATCTGTGTGAGGCCAGCCTGGGCTGCGTCATGAGTTCAAAGACAACCTGAACTACACAGCATGACTCTCCAAACAAACAAGCAAGCAAAGAAAATAACAGCAAGCAAATTCAAATGTAAGTTTAAAATTAATATTTTGGTAAAGAAATTTCTACTAGCATTATGTAATGAGTACACATACAGAGTAAATGTATATATAGTGATTCATTATATAAAATAACTTTCTACTCAACTTTTCACTTTCAGTTTCTCTGTTGCCTTTTGTAAATACAGAATATCTTCTGTTTACAAAAAAGGGAAATGTCAGGAAAATATATTGATTTGGAAATCATGTGGAACCAAAATAATGCTAATTCAATTACCTTGGTCTTGTGACTCATATAAGTAAACAAGGTAGATCTGTGTCTCTTAAATTGCAAAACATTAGTAAATTATTTTAACATACATACACTAAGCAAAGATATGAGGTATGGTTTAATGAAGCCTGCAGCAGAAACAAAGCAAAGCTGAGCAAATCCAAGCTAGAGAAAAATGACAAGTTGGCACTTACCCATATTTTGCAAAATTTGTCCAGTGTTTCATTATGGTTCTGCTCAAAATTTCTTCAGCTCTTGTATAATTGGTTCTTCTTTCCAGAGGTAAACCAAAGACAAATTCTATTTCATAACCATGCATCACTCCCATCCATTCGGGCCAAGGAAGTTGGGAAGATCGGTGTTCAAAATAGTAGAAGAAAGCATGATTTCCCCAGTCTGAGAAGGTTCTGGTAAACTGCAGGGCAGGGCATATGAAATTGTAGTCCCCAACGACATCATCCAAGGCATCACGATATTTTTCAGGTCTCTGGTCATCTAGCCAGTCTGCATAATGGAAAACGATGGATTCCCTGCCAAATTTACTCACTCCTGGAAAGCATATTTTTAAACCTTCTTGAAATTCTTTTCTAGTTATGATACTGTTGTTATCTTTGCTAAAACCAGGAGAACCATATACTAGGAAAGCTGCCCCTTCGTCTTTATTCACACCTATCAAGATCTGGGTTTTTTTAAATTTCCCAAGTTGGAGTAAAGTTTCTGGCATGTCGGTCAGAAATTCGCCATCTACAGTTGGACCAAAATGCACTGACAAAAGGGTTTCCTTAGGGAGAACAAATACTTCATTCGAAAGAATTTCCTGGGGATCTTTATTTTGAAGGCATTTTATTATCTCCATCTCACTGTCATTGGAACAGCCAATAAGTCTAGCCAATGTCAATGCTCTGTTCCTAGCTTCATGAGGAGACATTACTGCCCAAGGTGCACTAGGGGACCCACTTTGCAGAATGGCTCTGGTGAAGAGAGGGTGGCTTTTCGAAGAAAGCAAATGGAGCCCAACTGAAGCTGCCCCTGCACTTTCTCCAAAGAGAGTTACACTTCTAGGATTCCCACCAAAGGTGGCTATATTGTTTTGGACCCACTGAAGGGCCAGTTGTTGGTCAAATAAACCTAAGTTTCCTGGAGCCTCTGGGTTTCCTGGTAAAGCTAAGAATCCTAGGGCACCCACCCGGTAGTTCATTGAAACTACAATAACTCTCTCAACCCGAGCCAGAAACTTTCCATCATAAACACGCAAAGAGGATGTCCCAGTTTCGAAGCCACCGCCATAGATCCATATCATTACAGAAGCGTTTGTTGGCTTTGGTGCTGGAATCCACACATTAAGATATAAACAGTCTTCACTGAGCTCTGTGTTTGGATTCCACATCTCTGATCCTTGGAAGCCTGGGAAACTCTCATCTATGTTTTGATGGCAAGAATTTGCATATTTTGTGGCATTCCAAACTTCAGACCACTTGTTCAAGGGTTGTGGCTTTTTGAATCGAAGTCTACCAAGAGGAGGCTGTGCATAAGGAATCCCAAGAAAGGCTGTGACTGTGCCACCGAGGACTGACATGTTCATCCCTCGGACTTTTCCACTCCTGACTGTAACTATTACATCTTCTTCAGTGTGAGACTGCTCGACAAGGACAAAGACCAGAAGAAACCACAGAATATGTAAGATACTTGTTATTGTGTGATTGTTCTGCATATTGGTCTCTAAAAGAAAGGTGAGCAGAAAGTTGTATCAGCCTCATGCATACAGTGTTATAAACTGCTGCTAAGAAACTACCAAAATATAGTAGACATTAATCCTATGTATATCTGCTACTACTAAAAAGGTCTAGATAGGTTAGGAAAATATAATGAAGATATTGAAGATTTTAATTTAAAAGAGGAATTAATAGAATGGAAAGTAAAAGTTATTTCTTTTTGAAAATACTCATTATCAAACCTGTCAAACAGATTTTTTAACTTAATCAGGAAGTTTGACCCCAGCTTATAATATTAATTACGTACCATACTCACACTCATCAAATGTGGCATTACCTATGTTAGATATAACCTCTGCCTCAGATAGTAGAGGAAACACAAAAACATGCATTTTCTGAAATAACATGGCCAGCTGGGGATTTAGCTCAAGTGGTATCACACCTACCTTGGAAGCATAAGGGACTGAGTTTGATCCTTGGTACCACAAAAACAAAAACAAAAACAAAAAAAATCTGGCTGAGCAATTTTCACTCTATAGAACTGCAACTTCTGTTCACATAATTCTTTCTGTCTTTTTCTGTCCCGTGGTCCCATTCATGGTTGTTTTGCCTAGAGATTTTTTCCCCTCTATATAGTCTTATTTATCCACAAGAAAAGAATTTAGATAATTTTAATAGGATGTTAAGTAGCAAAAATATTACATGGCAATATTTTCTACCAACTATACAATCCTCACAAATGTCTTTCTGTTAAAAAAGCCTATGTTAAGAGACATAAAATGGACAAAGGCTGAAGATAAATACTAGGGAATTTCTCTAAAACTTCAAAAGGATCAAGGGTGTGTCTGTCTGAATAACAAGCACAACGCCAAGTGCTGCAACCTTTGGAAGAAGATACTGGCCCAGCAGCCACTCCACTCAACATACATTGGTTAATTTCTCAATCAATTAAAACATATACTATTGGTTTGCATGGGTTACTTCCATTTTGATGGTGGAAAAAAATGACTGGAATCAGAGAATCACACCTGGGAAAATTATGCAACATTTAGAAAAAACCAAAAGTAATATTTGTGAACTATAAAATATATTTGGCATTTTGTTAAGAAATATTTGTTGAGTGAGTTTAAAGTTTTGGAGAGATCAAAGTTTTATTGAAATTTCATAGTGCAGGTCTGGGGATTGAACTCAATGGCATTGCTACCTGCCTGGCAAGTGCAGTTATTGAGTTCTACCCACTGAACCACAAAATAAGAAAGAGAAGAAAGAAAGAAAGAAAGAAAGAAAGAAAGAAAGAAAGAAAGAAAGAAAGAAAGAAAGAAAGAAAGAAAGAAAGAAAGAAAGAAAGAAAGAAAGAAAGAAAGAAAGAAAGAAAGAAAGAAAGAAAGAAAGAGAGAGAGAAAGAAAGAGAGAAAGAAAGAAAGAGAGAGAAAGGAAGGAAGGAAGGAAGACAAAAAGCATAATGCATTTTCTTCACAGAACTGCTTTCCTTGTGTCCCATAAATTTCTCTATGTTATATTGGCATTCTCATTTAATTGTAGAAGCTGTTTAATTTCTTCTGTGATCCACTGGTTGCTCAGGAGAGTGATGTTCAATTTGCATGTGTTTGTGAGTTTCTTGGAATTTTTTTTTTTTTTTTTTTTTGCTTTTTGGAGACAGGGTCTTGCTTTGTAGTTCAGGCTGGCCCTGAGCTCACTATGGTGCCCAGGCAAGCCGCCGCGAACTCAGCAATCCTCCCGTCTCTGCCTCCCGAGTGCTGGGATTACAGGCGTGAGCCACCACGCCCAGCATTATATGTGGTAACCGGGGAGCGAACTCAGGTCCTTACGCTTGCGAGGCAGGCGCCGGAACCACTGAGCTAACCCTCCGGCCCTTGGAATTTCTTTTGATCTCCAATTTCAATTGCCTACAATCTACAGGGGAAAACTTCAGTTCTTTTGAATTTACTTAAAAACGTTCTATGAATTACCATGTGGTCTATTTTGGAGAATGACCCATGAGTAGCTGAGATGAATGTATATTCTGAGTTTGTGGGATAAAATGCTCTATAAAAATCTATAAAGTCCATTTGTTCAAAAGTTTGGTCCAGTTCAAGTATTTCATTATTAATTTTTTATCAAATTGATCTTCTGTTTGTGACACTGTGTACTGAGGTCCGCTACTACTATTGCATCAGTGCCTATCTGGCCTATCTGCATATATATATATATATATATATATATATATATATATATATATATATATATATATATATATATATATATTTTTTTTTTTTTAATACAGCTGGGTGATCAGAATTTGGTACATAAGTATTTACAAATGTAATCTCTTTCTGTTGGATTTCCCCATGAGTTGGTCTCTCTTTATCATTTTTGGTTTGAAATCTAATTTGTCTGCACCTAAAATAGCCACTCCTGCTTTTCTGCAGTTTCCTGTTGCATGGACAATTGTTTTCATTCATTTACTTTCAGTCAATTTTTTTTTTAGGTGTGCTTCTTGTACATGGCACATTGTTGAGTCTTGCTTCTCAATCCATTCTGTCGGTCTGTGTCTTTATTTTTAATTGAATTCTTTACTGGTATACTTTGTACACACATCCTGCTCACATTCAACAGTGGGAATTTGTACCAGTATATGATATGACTTAATTCTCATTTTTACCCATTTCTCTGTCCACCCTACAATCCCACACCACCCACTATATACATATGCTTTCTCTTTTTTCTTTTAACATTATACATTTTTATCCCTATACTTACCCTTACCCTTTTCACTTTGAATATTTTCTATTTCACAGTATGTATCATACATTCTAGAACTCATTTACATCTTCAGATTCTCATACCAGAGAAAAGATACAATATGCACACATCTGCGACCTGTTTATTTCACCTATGAGTATGTCCTCAAGGTGTGTCCATTTGAGTATAAATGACTCTAAATTATCATTCTTTATGGCAGAGTAATACTTTCATTTTATTAAGGAAAACACATCTTCAATGCTGGTCACGGTGGCTTAATCTGTAATCCCAGCACTTGGGAGGCAGAGGCAGGAGGATTGCTGAGTTCAAGTCTTGCCTGGGCTACATAGTGAAGTCAGGGCCAGCCAGAACTACAAAGTGAGACACAGTCTCAAAAAAAAAAAAAATAGTCTCCTGTTGATAGGCCTTTGGATTGTTTTCAAGATTGAGCTATCACAAACTGAGCTGCTATAGATATGGGTACACATATGTCACTATGATATGATTCTTTTAATTCTCCATCAACAGGAGACTTTAAAAAATTATTTTTTGTTTCCTTTTGTTTTTTAAATAAAATGGAGCATTACTTCGACATAAAAAATGAAACATTTGAGTCATTTATACTCCAATGGATGTACTTTAAGGACATACACATTAGTGAAATAAGTAGGACACAAATGTATAAATACCATATAATTAGTATGAAAAACTGAAGGTGCAAATGAATGCTAAAATTTATGACAGGCAATGAGAAATAAGAAGAAAATGTACAAAGGAATAGGGAAAGAACAGGTAGGGAAAAGTAAAGAAGGGGAAAAATAATTTGTTAGTAAAAAAGAAGGGGAAAACAAAGCTTAAACACATAGTGGGTGTGTATTGGAAGAAGGACAAGAGAAAGGGAAAAATGAGAACCAAGTTATGTCGTGTACAGGTATAAATTCTAAATTTTGAATGTGATCATAATGTATGTGTAAAATGCACCAATAAAGAATGACAAAGTAGTTCTAATTTATATGCTCTCTGCTGAAGATCCTTATATATCACACTAGTACATCTATACTTGATATGAAAGTGTGATTATACACATGCTCAGTGTAGTCTAAAATTTTTACATCTGGCTGTGGCACTTAAAAAGCATCATTTTGTTTGTCTCAAAGTTTGATATATGTGGAAATATTGAAAAAAAACAAAATGGAAATGCTTTATATATTTAAGTATTTATACAATTTGCTACCACCATTAAACCATTAAATTCTGTGAGCATACAACATGTTTATCATAAAAAATGGGGCATCAGCCAGAGATTTAGCTCAGTGATTCTGGCGACTGCCTAACAAGTGCAAGGTCCCTGGTTTGATTCGGGTAACCACATACAACAAAACCTACCATGGTGACTCATGCCCACCAGTAGTCAGTACCACATACCACAATGCCAGGTGTGGTGGTTCATGCTTGTAATCCCAGCACTCAGGAGGCAGAGGTAGGAGGATTGCTGAGTCTGAGGCTTGCCTGGGCTACATAGCTGGCCCTGAATTAAGAAGCGAGACCCTGTCTCAAAAAAAAAAAAAAAAAAAAAAAAAAAAAAAGAATGGGGCAAATTTTCTCACCATGTAAGACTGACTATCTGAGTGCAATCAATTAAATTCCTAAAGTTATTAGTAGTTAATACTTGAAAGAAAAATGTGGCATTTGTTTTATTTATACTGCCAAAGTAAATGATTGATATGAGACTCAGGAAAAGTCCTGAAGGATAATGAATTTCAAGTGCATCAAAGGCTGCAGGGTATCAAAACTTAATGGTAATATTTGGGAATTTGTAAAGTTTTAAAAACATAACTGTTAAGACAAAAATGTGAAAATGTGTTCTTGTCTTTACATTTTAAATACAGCTTGATAGTCTTGTTTTCCTATCCTCACAGCATTCTGCGATGTAAACAAGAGGCTCACGAGTTCAAGCCCAGCTTGGGCCACTTAGAGACATAGAGAAAATCCATTTTAAAACAAACAAAAACGGGGCCAGGGGTTTAGCTCAGTGGTTCCGGTCTGCCTTGTAAGTGCAAGGTCCCAAGTTAGATTCCTGCTAACCACATACCACAATGCTAGTTCATGGGGGCTCATGCATGTAATACCAGCACTCAGGAGGCAGAAGCAGGAGGATTGCTGTGAGTTGAAAATTAGGCTGGGCCACGTAATGAGCTCAGGGCCAGCCTGAACTACAAAGTGAGACCATCTCAAAACAAACCAACAAAGCCCCCCGAAACAAAACAATGATAAAAAGAAAAAGTATTGAAAATGTTTGGTGGCGTAGCTCAGTGTGAAGGCCTTGGGTTCGATCCCCACTTCTCTTCCTCTTCCAGCGCCCCCAAAAGGCACAATTGCCCAGCTAAATCTAACAATTCCCCAACTAAATCTAACAATATATAATTTTATACTATAAGATTTAACTGTGATGAAATGACTGGTAAAAGAACTATTTATGATTTATTTGCCATAATTAAATGCTAATCAAATATGCAAAATGACAGACTAGCCACTAATTCTATAAAAATATTCATAATACTGTTCTCTGGGTATAGGGCTATTTTCCTATATTTGAAAAAGTTGCAGTTAAAATACATATTTTCATTTGAAAATAAAGTTTCCTAAACTATTTGGAAAAGAGCCAGACTGATATTAACATGATCTACAGTAAGCACCATAAAAATGTGTCTAATTAAATTTAAACAAGTAAGTCTTTGTCCCAGGTCTAAAACTCTTGTTTTGTTGGAGGCTAAGTGAAGTGGGCAGTTGAGGGAGTCTGTGTCTAACTTGGGGACCCTTCGGATGTCCCTGTCATGGGGACACTGTCTTGGGGACCCTTCAGATGTCCCGTAAGCACTAGGAGGAGGCTATATGCTCACAGATGTCACAGTGTGTGTGAGCAGCATGATGTCTGTATCTGTCCTCAGGAAAAAAAAAATCACAAACTTTTATTGTATAATTGAATACTTAATTGCTAGATTTAAGGAGTTTTTGTTGGAATTTGAGCCTTTTTGGTTTGTTATATGCTTATATTTGTCTGTGACACTAAAGATTTGATAAAAATGAGCAGACTAACAAAATCATCAAAAGTAATATACAATTTAAATGTGGTATTATTACCAAATTATACATTAGGAACTAATTTGTAAATAAAATGTGATTTGTTAAAATATTATTTTACAAAAATGATATATAATGATTCAGAAAGAAAATAAAAGAGCATGTATAAGGGGGGAGGAGGGGGGAGTGGGTAGGGATATGGGCAAAAATGAGAATTAACTTGTGGCATATACTGGTACAAATTTCCCAATGTTATATGTGATTTTGAGATGTATATAAATTGTACAAATAAAGAATCCAATTAAAAAAAAACAAAAAAAATGATATATAGTGTTGGTATTAGAGTTCTAAAAGAATTATATTGAGTGATACAATGCAAATTAGTAAAAATACAAAATGTCAGAAAATAAAAGAAAACTTTGAGAATTCAACTAGAAATGATATTTTAACTCCAAAAGCCATGCAGTTTCTTACCTACAGAATAAAGACCACTATACCAAGAATTAAGTCATACTTCAAAAGATAATGATGATCCTTAATATTTACATCAGTAAAATATAGTTCATCTATAGTTTAAACTAGTTTTTGGTTACTATTGATAAACTCTGAATATAACTATATTTGTAAAAGTGAGGAAAAAGCATTCATATAATACAAATATATATTACAAATATAAATCTAACCAATGAAATAATTTTGCGGAACTTTCAATCTCATATATATTATACTTTTAATGATTAATCCCGAGGTTAGACTGGGACCGATATAAAAAATAATAAGTTTGCACAATTTTAGGAAAGGCACGAGGTCTATATTTGCTCATAAACTTGATAGCAATAAAAATAAACGTAAGATAATTAGCTACAGTTTAAACACACATATACAACCACAGAGAACAAAAAGAGCAAAGGAGAAAAATTTGTAAATCAAAGTAGGAGTTCCTTTTTCCTTAAAGGAAACTTTTGCCTTCCATTTGCCAGTTGAGTGTGAAAGTTTCAGATTAAAAAAAAAAAAAAAAAGTTGATTGAGAAAAGTATCCCTTTAGGGTATGTGGTTAATTTTTAAGCTATCTCAAAAATACAGCCAGAGAGAAATAGACAAAGTCTGGCCAAAGACTATTTTTGTTACTCTTTTCAGAAGAGATTCACTAAGCAGTGCATGTAAGGGAAATGCGACATCCAGCGTTTTTCCTTGGGGAGCTCGCAGAGCACAGAAACTGCGGGAGCGGGGACTCGCCAGGGCTGGGGTCCTTCACACAAAGTAAAGCAAGTGACTCATTTCCTCAGCGGTTAAGGGCACCGATCCCGCGTTCCCCGAGAAACAGTATGATCCGAGGCAGGTGCCTGCTCTTCTGCTTCATCTGTCCCGTTTTCAAGCCTCAGCGACTGTTCCCCACAAAGCTCCAAAGGGACACAACACAACACGTGAAGAAATCACACCCCTCCCCCAGAAGAGCCTCACAGTGACTTGCAGCTCTACACAAAGGGTTCAATTCAGAGCAACTTACCCGACTTGCTGCCTAAAAGGCTGATAAAGTTAGCAAAGAGTGGAAATCATGCATTACTTCACGGGAAAGCAGGATGCAGCTGCTGCTCCAGCCTGCACATTGGACCGCACTGACATTACAATCAACTGTTACTGACAAAGCTCGCGAGACTTGGCAGCAGCAACTTGATCTTCAGGCAGCCAGTCTTTACTTTCTGACATCTGTTCAGAGGCTAATGATACAAATGCAGTAGTGATTCACTTACAAAAGTACTGCTGGATCTTTCTTTATAACTACAGACACCCTTTTATGGATGAAAGAAAAAAAAAAGATACAGAAGCTTCTTAACAGAAAATGCCTGGGTTTTAATAATATCATAATTTCCAAGATTTCTAGAGTTTTCTCATGCTTATGTTAAAATTTAAAGATGCACGCATCATTCTAAAGGAATTCTACTGCTGAAATCTATTATAATGTCAATCTGAAAACTGTGTAAACTTACAAAAGAGAAAAGAGGAAACAAAGCCTTCCTATAAAAGCTATACAAGGTAAAAGGTTAGTTATCCCAATATTACCTAAATCAGTATCTCAGATATGTATCTATGGGAGAACCCCACACCAGGACAGGTTTTTAAAGTCATGCAAAACTCAGTGTTTAGGTAATTTACTCCCCAGGAGCCCTATAGGTAGGCACACATTAAAAGTGACCATTCTCTGGCCAAGACAAGCAAAACACAGTTAAATGTTTTTAATTTCTGCAGAAAAATAATCAAAGGGCGGGGGCTGAGGATGCAGTTCAGAGGTGCAGTGCCTGCCCAACAAAGACAAATCCCTGAGTTTGATTCCTGGTACCCGAATTTTTAAAAAAAGACTTTGTGTCCCTAGACAGTACATGTTCTGTCAAGAAGGTATTTAAACCTTTCAAGTTTGTCTCTTTTGAACCATGTATTTAGGAAAATTAAATAAAAATTTAATAAACTCTTTAAAACCTGACTTCTCAAATCAGTTTCATTCCTAATCTCTTTTAATTTACTTTGTTTTTAAATTTCTCACCTTATGGCTTTTTAGCGGTGTATTTGTATGAAGGTTCATTTTCAGTACTTTAAAGTTTTTTTAAAGTTTCAATCACTTAAATATGAGAACTGGCATTTGTTGTCATTCTATCATGTGCTGGTCTTTATAATTAATAATTTATATGGAATATCTTAATTATTCCAACAAATATTTCATATTATATTTATTATATAAATATATATATTCATATAACATTATATACTATACATGTCATATTATTCTGTTAACATTATTAGCTAAATTTTCAGATGAAGAAACTAAAGCTTATAAAAATGAGATTACTATATTCAGTGAACCCTAGAGTTATCACTGACCTGACACACAAACATGTTACTACCAGGTTTGTTTTTAACTTACAACCAAAGTCTTTAGTTACATCCTGAATCCTGGCTGCATGTGCTTCCGCATAGTTTCATGTGGAACCATGAAAGAATTTTGGAAGGAATGTTACAACATGGAATTAATTGAGAAATCCTAGGCCAAGGTCTCTAAAGGACACTGGGATCTATCTGGAAGAAAGTGTGGCTTAATAATATATGGGAGAAAGACTTTAAAGGCAGTTGACCAGCTGAGTTACAATCAGCCTGGGAAATGAACGGATTGAGTCTGTAAATCAAGGATCCATTGTGTTCTACCACTGGGAAATTCAGAATTTTATGGCAGATTTATGTATGTTATTTCATGTCAAGTGCTTTAAAAAGTGCTAAAAGTCAATTACATGCATATTTAATACATATTTACACTGTCTCATCGTTAAAATCGACGCATTACAAAACCTGACAAACTTACTTTGGCTTTCTATTTTTACTTCAGTGAACCACCTTTAACTGCTGCTCTTTTACTTCATCTTATATAACAGTTTCCTTGCTATACCACATGACTAGGTGCATTACTTCAGTTGATCTCTAAAGCATTTTTTCTTCCTGTGTGCTTAAAATTCTTCCTTTGTGGTTTAAATGCAGCAGCTGCTTTGCTTTTGTGGTGTCACTTTTTCACACAGCCAATGGGGAGATTCAGGTCACACAGTGAGCTTCTCTCCGGATTAGTAGCAAGGGTTATTCTTTTACTCACAGCCTCGGCAGGGAATGCTCCTGCCGCTAAGCCCCGGGTATGCCTTGTAAGTGACGCTGATGAAGCGTCGCTGGACTCTGGACACAGCACTCACACTGCTCAAGCTTTGCAAACTTGTGGGCCAAAGTGTGGGGCTGGATATAACCATGATGATCGTGGCCTGTGGTTATTTTCAGTTAGCGGAAACTAATTTAAACTTTAATTTTTTAAGTTTATTGTAACTCACCACAGAGCTGGCTGTTGGGTTGATAGTAGCTCTCAAGAAAACTTGAAACTGTGTGTAACATTAATCAGGTATTAGACATTTTGGTTTTTAGGCATAATGCTGACCTGAAAATGTCCTATTCTTTTCTGTAAAAGAATTCATTGTTTAACAAGAGCAGTGCATATTCTGAAAAAGTATTGATTGAACAGAAATTTATATTTCAATATTTTACATATCACAGAGCAAGAAAAAAATCACTTGGGTCCATCCCACTTTTTTTTTTTTGGACAGGGTCTCACTTTGTAATTCAGGCTGGCCCTGAGCTCACTATGTAGGCCAGCAAACCTCAAACTCAGCAATCATGCTGCCTCTGCCTCCTGAGTGCTGAGATTACAGGCATGAACTACCACGCGTAGCATTATGCTATGTGGTACTGATTGCTGATGGGCCTGAGTCACCATTCCCAGAATTGTTGTACGTGGTTACCAGAGATCAAACCAGGGATGTTGCGTTTGCCAGGCAGGTTCTGAAACCACTGAGCTAAATCTCCGGCCCTCCACTTAATATTTTTTAAATCTATTTGTACAGTTACAGTTACATGGTTAGATAGCAGAGGTCAAATGATGTAATTTTTCTGGTTTTGATTCCATGATATATGATATTACCTGCTAAGGACTGAAATATTATATATCTCTGGTTTTTTTTAGTTTTAGTTTTTGAGACAGGGTCTTGCTTTGTAGTTCAGGCCGGCCCTGAGCTCACTATGTACCCCAGGCAAACCTGGAACTCAACAATCCTCCTGCCTCTGCCTTCCAAGTGCTGGGATTACAGGCATGAGTCACCACACGTGGCACTGTGGTATGTGGTACTGATTGCTGGTGTATGTAAATCATCATGACCAGTATTATATGTGGTTACTGGGGACAGAACCGGGGACCTTGCTCTTGCTAGGCAGGTGCTGTAACCGCTGAGTTAAATCTCTGGCCCTATATATCTTACTTTCTGTTTGTAATTTATATCATGATAATAAAAATATTACCAAAAAACCTTAATTTATAGCTGAGGAAAATTTACACATGAAAGGTTTAAGTAATTTTCCTCAATCTATAAAAGTATTACAGTTATTTTCTAATGGTCATGAAAATTAATGATTATAAAACCTGTTTTATATGTGGAGATTTAACAGTATATGTGCTTATATTCCTAGTTTATTTTTCGAAAGTCATACATAGAAATATAATTAGTATAAAGTAAAATTTAAATTTTCTGAAATCCTCTACTGACTCTTTTGTTATGTCCAAGTCCCACCAAGACAATCACTCAGGACACACAATCTTAAAGTCCAACCAAGAGCTTTATTATTCAGCAGAGGGCCATCCTTTCATCAGGAAGAAGGAGCTCACCTAGACTAAGAGACAGTATTTAAAGGCAAAATTTACTACTGCTCTACCCATTACCAAGAGGTTTCTATGTAAAAGTGATTAGGTCATTCTTTTGTTAAAGTGAAGAAGTGAATCCTTACAGAAGCCAATAGTAACAATTAGATCACTAGTTACTACAGACATGTAAGTTTTTTTGTTTTTTGTTTTTTTGAGACAGGGTCTCACTTTGTAGTTCAGGCTGGCTCTGAGCTCACTATGTAGCCCAAGCAAGCCTGGAACTCAGCAATCCTCCTGCCTCTGCCTCCTGAGTGCTGGGATTACAGGCGTGAGCCACCACGCCCCGCACTGCGGGGTGTGGTGCTGATTGCTGGTGGGCGTGAGTACCACGCCCAATATTATATCATTGTATGTGGCAACCAGGATTGAATCAGGGACCTTGCACTTACTAGGCAGGTGGCAGAACCACTGAGCTAAATCTCCGGCCCACATATAAGTTTTAAAAACACACAATCTGCAGCTGAGTGCATTGGTTGGATGAACAGCATTTAAGGAGACAAGTTGCTGGTTCACGGAGAGGTTACAGGACACAAGTGGAGGTTTTTTACAAAATGACTCTTTTTATGTCAAGTTGGGTCTTACACTTTTAGTAGAATGTTTCTAACTGTTCTGGAAGTTAGGAGAATTGTTCTTAATTGGATAAAGCTCTTGTGGGACCACAAATACATTCTCAGGCATCATAGGTATTTGGGGATAGATTCATCAGCAGACACATTCAAAATGAGCCCCCCTGTTTAAATAATGAAATGCTTTGAGAATATGGTGGCAGCTCAATATGAAGTACTCTGTAGGCAGTGCCATCAGTGCAAGATATAACAAAGATTCTATAAAATAAGCCTAAGCAAGAGTGGTGTTTATTTTTATATCAGTTTACAAATACATTAATTCCAGATTTATAAGAATCTGGAAAGAATGTGGAACACTGGATTCCAGAAGATAACCGATGTCAAGAAGAAACCACAGATTATAAAATACCAAGATTTGCACTGATGTATAAATGAAGAATGATAAAAGTACAGAAACTCTGAAATTTGATTGTATATGTTTGGAGAAAATAAAAGAACATTTAAAAACACAAAGAGGTAGAGTAAGGCTTTTTATTTATAACTTTATTTAATTGGCTCAAATCAACACTTGTCAAGACTTTGATGTGCCTTGGATTTCTTCTGTCAGAAATTTTATATTCACAAGTCACTGGATCATTCAGAGTGCTATTTAGAAATCCAGATTCCAAAGTGACACCCTTAAACTTTGAATTCAGCAGATCTAGGAAGAATCTTTTAAAATGGCCTCTTCATGCAAATTGGTTGGGAAGATTCCAGATTACACATAAAGAGTATGTTCCAGAGTCTGGCTTCTAAGGAAATTGACCTACTATATGATTAATCTTTATTCTTCCTTTTTCCTTATGCACAACTAAATTATTTATTTAAACTAATTTGGATATCTATCATATATAATCTTTTGTAGTCTGCTTTCAGATAACCCATTTTAAACTTTTGCAAAATTATGTTATCAAATAATTTTCTTCAATTCAATTTTATTGTCTGTATTATGGATTTCAATAATTAATCTAACCTACTTTTACTGAAAAAGAAGATTGAAATTTCCACTGAATATAGTGATATAAAAGGGACATAGCTGTGCATTTTAAATCATGTCTTATTGTTTTTATGGAAAAGTAACATCAGAAATGTTCAAAAGGTCTTAATGACCATATGATTACCTACTCTCATGGTATATTAGCAATGTGTAGTCTTACTGTTTAAAAATATATCTTATGTTCAAATGACAATATTACTTTTTAATTTCCATTTCATTTCACACAAATGTGACTAGGTATGTTTAATTTGTATACTATCATGATTCACAATGTTTCATTTTGTTTGGTGTTACTTGGCGGTAATGTAGCTTTTTATTTTTGTATAATTTCAAATATAAAGCAAAGTTTCAAATCATATATGTCTAAGAATCTGTCCATTTCTCCTGTGTTTTTCATCTTAGTGAAGTGCAGATTTTCTAAGTAGGTGTTGACCATCCTTTAGATTTCTTCTGGATCTTATTATTCCTAAGTGCATGGATTTGGGCCTTTTCCTTTCCTTTTTTTTGATAAGATTGGCTAAAGGTTTGTTGATGTTGTTTATTCTTTCAAAGAAAGAACACTTTGACTTGTTGTATTTTTTTCTATCATTCTCTTAGTCTCCATTGCATTAATTTCTGCTCTGATCCTTATAATTCCCTTCCTTGTATGAGCTTTTATCTTTCTCTTCTTTTTCTAGAAGCTTGAGATTCCACATTAGCTTGTTTATTTGAGCTTGCTCTATTTTCCTTATATGGGTATTCACTGATAGGACACTATAGAGAACTCTGCATATTCTACCTGTATTTACCAAAAGGTAATATCTTGAGTCACTTTCAATAGTATTCCTTTTCTGTATACTCGTATATACTTATTGAATATACATTTTCACACACACTATACATACAGTCTACAGTTGTACCTTGGCATTCACTGGTTTGAGGTCTACTGTGGATATGAAAATCTGCAGATGTTCAAGTCTTCTATGTAAAATGTCAGGGTATATACATATGTTCTATGCACAAAGTTTCATATACTTCTAATCATCTGTAGATTTTCCATAGTATCTAATACATTGTAAAAGTCATGTCAGTAATTGTTATATTGTTTTGTATAAGCTATTATGAAAAGTCTCTACATATCTAACACAAATGCAGATTAAAAATGTTGCAGTTGATTGAATCTGCAGATGAAGCACCTGAAGTACAGAAGGTCCACATGGAGAGATTTCTGATTATGTTTGTACATAAATGCATATTATGTGTTCTGAATTATCTCAGAGTTATTTGCAATTATGCTCTTTTATCTCCACACTCCAGTAAGAGCCAGAAATTCCACCCATTCATGGCTGTGAGTTTAAGTCAGTTTAATTAATAGTCTGGTGAATGAATCAAATAAATAGAAAACTATAATTTTTAAAATGACCAGAGTATTTTAGAAATAAAGATTTCACAATTTTTGGTTAAAATAGATGAAATCAACAACTAAAAATTCCTTTTAAAATCAGTAAATGTATGCTTGGTTGAGACCTGAATTTGAGGACATCCTGAGAAAGCACAGATTTTATGTGAAGTTTTGTAATGTAAAGGGGCCATTTCAGTATTGAATACTGGAATACAGTGTGCAAGGTGCACAACATCACTTTCTTATATTGTGCATGAAATTTTTTAAAAAGCACAAAAAAAATCCCATATTTTACAGGTGAAGTAATTAGACTTTTGACTGGAAAGCTTTGCAGATTTCAAAAACCAGTACAAATACGATGGGCCAGAGATTTACTTCAGTGGTTCTGGAGCCTGCCTAGAAAGTACAAGGTCCTAAGTTCAATCCCTAGTAACCACATACCACAGGGCCAGGAATGGTGACTCATATCCACCAGCCATCAATACCACATACTACAGTGCCGGGCGTGGTGGCTCACGCCTGTAATCCCAGTACTCGGGAGGCAGAGGCAGGAGGATTGCTGAGTTCGAAGCTTGCCTAGGCTACAGAGTGAGCTCAGAGCCAGCCTGAACTACAAAGCGAGACCCTGTCTAAAAAAAAAAAAAATCTTTAAGTAAAAGAAATAGTCTTAGGACATCATTAAAACGTTGATAACATTGTGGTATACATATACACATACACAGAGGGTCTTGGGAGGAGGAAATGTATTCAGTTAATAATTATTGCTGTATGGTGAGTGTATAAAATAGTTTATTTCTAAGTAATTTTATTCTCCTATGTTTTTAAGTTTCTGCAGCACAGAGGTACTGCTTCTATGACCAATATTCATATATTTTCAAATTAAAATTATTCATTTATCGAATAAAAAAGTTATGCCTGGCATTCTATACTCAAATGATCTATAAAGAGATTTTATCACACCTTTTTGGAACCAAGTTGCATTTTAAATTTTGTTTAGGGCATCAGGAACTAAAAGTTAATTAGAATTTTCAAAATAAAATTCATGGTAAAACAAGTTAAAAAGTACAAGAAAGAAAAAGTAAGCAAGAAAGAGAGTATGAAAAGATGAAAGAAAGAGACAGAAAGGAAAGAAAGAAAGAAAGAAAGAAAGAAAGAAAGAAAGAAAGAAAGAAAGAAAGAAAGAAAGAAAGAAAGA
>PVIC010016324.1:19615-34179 GCA_004025085.1 Thryonomys swinderianus | reverse complement strand
AAAAACATTGTAAGACTAGATGTGATAATTACTGTATAACTATACAAATACACTAGAAACTTGAATTGTATACTTTAAAATGGGGGACTTCACGGTATATTCATTGTATGTCAACAAAGCAGCTATAAAGATGAGATTTACAATGAACACTCTGGGCTTGAGAAGTACAATACCACATCTGAGCCACAAATTATTTGAGATTTCTTCTATAACAGAAAATGTTTTTTGAATTTTTATTATTCACTGGATAAATATGGTTGCTTCCAAGCAATATGCAAATTTAAAAGAATAAAAAATGCACAAAAATCCAAAGCGATCACCAGGCAGCCTTGTGGAATAAGCTAATTTCCAGCCATAATCTATTTTATACTTATTATCGTGTTCATTGTACTGTTCAACTTACACCACTTGGAACCTAGTGTCCCCAAAAGGTCCAGACCATAAAGGCTCCGTCTCCAGGACGGCCCTCCAGGGGAGGTGTTCAGGTCGCAAGGACCTGCTCTTCAAGGGCACACCACAGGATCCCGGCCCTGCCTCTCTTCCTTTTTCATGAAGTAAGCAATTTTCCTTTCTACCTATTTTTGCCATAAGTGCTGCCTTCTGCAGGCCAAGAACAATGGGGCAACCAGCCATGGATCAAAGCCGCCAAAACTATGAGGTAAATTAAACGTTTCCTTCGGATGAGCTGGCTACCTCAAGCCTTTGTTTCCGTGACAGAAAACCAACCCACCGGGCTGCTGCCTAACGCTGTCCAAAGGCAGCCACTGGTCCTTCCTTCCCTTTGCAATACTCCAGTTCAGATCTGCTCCGATCTGGCTACAATGACACAAAACAGGAGAAAGGGAATGAGACAGAAGAGGAGAAGGGAGACAGATCTGTGTATTCCTTTTCCTATGCTGAGGCCACTTCTTTCTATTGAGGAGTGGCCACCCTGAGCCCACACCCTCACACCCCTTGGAAGGAAATGTCCTTCTCCTCTGTGGGTCTCGTGCAAGGCCAAGCACACAGATCTGTGCAGAGGAGGCATTCGGTAAGCCTTAGGTGTTGTGCCAAATATGGAAAAGCATGCGTCAAAAATCATACAGCAGTCTGTACTCTCTCTTTTTATTACCATCATACTTTTTCTTCCCCTTGTTACTTACCCCTACACCCCATTTCCCTTTAAATATTTTCTATTTCACAATATCTATCCTATATTCTACAGGTCATTGACATTTCTCATACAAAAGAAAAGGTATGGTATTTACAGATCTGTGATCTATTTATTTCACTTACGAATATGTCCTGGAGGTACATCCATTTGAGTATAAATGACTCAAACTTATCATTCTTTATGGCAGAGTAATACTCCACTTATAGAAAAACCACATCTTCTTTATCCAGTCTCCAGCTGATGGTCATTTGGGTTGTTTCCAAGACTGAGCTATCACAAACTGAGCTGCTATGAAGATGGGTGCACATACGTCACTATGAATGTTTTCATTCTTTCATATACATACCTAGCAGGGGAATAGCAGGGTCAAATGGGACCTCTCATCCTAGTTTTCTGAGGAATCTCCACACTGATCTACACAGGCGTTGCACCAGTCTACAATCCCACCAACAGTGGGGAAGGTTCCTGTCTCTCCACAGCCCCGCCAGCATTTATTGCTGGTTAATTTCAAGATAGCAGCCATTCTTTGTGGAGTGAAATGGAATCTCAGTGTTGTTTTCATCCGCATCTCTGGAATGAGCAGTGATATCTGTACTCTCTCTTTTCAAAAGGAGTCCCGCCCTCAGGTGTGAAGAGCCGAAAGGACAGTTCTCAGTCACGGGCCATCCTCCTCTGCAAGAGCTGCTGCCGAGGGCCGTGAGAGTACGATGAAAAAGTCCCACTGTTCGAATGTTTATTTCATTCCTCTTTCCCAAAAAAGTCAGGCTTGAAAGTGAGAGATCAAAAACGCCAGCCTGGTAGCCATCAGGCCCTAGCGCCATCTCCACGCTCCTTGCTGCTTGGGCTCCCCTGTCAGGCTGGCACAACAGGGATATGCTCACCAGGGCTGGCATTTTTGATCTCTAGTCTTTAAGGCTGATTATTTTCCAACTAGGCCATATTTGGGGGAAAACAGAGGACACAGAATTAGAACACATTCAAAGTTTTTCTTCCAAGAATGGTTTTTACTTTGTTTCCAGGATTATTTAATGAGCAGAGAAAGTTACAACTTCTGGGAAAGATAAAAACATTCCTTAAAATGCACTGGACATGAAAATACAGTATTATCCATCCTTTCTGGCATCTAAGAATGAGACTGAGAATCTTTCTGTCACATTACATGAAGGACCATCAGAGTATTATGTCTGGGAAGTATGGTGGCTAAATATTTTTGGTAAAGTAGATCACATATTCCATACAGGTCTCCTGAAAAGCATCAGCTCAAATTCTTTCTCCTCAGTGGCGCATGTAATTCCTGGACTCGTGACTCTTTTATGCTTCATGTTATATTCTCTTTCTTAAAAGACTACCCAGTCTCCTTTCCATCGAGCTGACTCTTAATCATTCCCCAGGGCTGTCAGAATTCAGTTTTCCCAGACAACCCTCCATGACCTATTCCTGGCTCTCTAACATGAGAGCCACATACCTGAAATGCCACGGTATTACACCTCATCCTACAATATTGAGAAAAATCAGTTAAACATTATCCTGGCACATACATACTCCATCTGTGTATTTTGTTTTATTAAATCATCACTTCTGATTGGAGATGACCCCCTCAGAGTGATCATGAGGGGACTAGAATTTTTTTCTTCTTTTTTAGACAGGGTCTGTGTTTGTAGTTCAGGCCAGCCCTGAGCTCACTATGTAGCCCAGTCAAGCCTCAAACTCAGCAGTCCTCCTGCCTCTGCCTCCTGAGTGCTAGGATTACAGGCATGAGGGGGTTAATTTAAAGGGGCCCTGGGATTGAGGTTATTTTCTCCTCCCCACCTTATCAAATAAAGTCTTTAAAGGAAAACTAAAGGCAAATGGATGAAGACAACCAAAACTACATCAAATCAGTTTCTCACATTTTATTTTATAAACCTAATTGATAAGTAGATATGGAATAGCTACAGCAATCTTTAGGAGAGTATAGTATTTTTAAATGGCAACTATCAGTGAATCCATCTGTCCATATATAACAGAAATCAAGGACACAGGATTCCTGCAGACCCCTGCAGTCTCCACACACAAACATGACCAAAGAAAATTCGTTCAGAGTGTCTTTTATTTCCTCCTAGTAAATGTTTAAAGAGATTAAAGCACTGTTGACTGCGTGATTTTCTTCCATATCTTATTTTCTGCTTTTCATCTAATATCTGTCTGTACATAAAAGAAATGGTGGTAGTAGACAGCACTGAAATCTGAAGAAAAAACTATAGTGTGAAAAAATTGCAGTGTGCCATGTATTGGGAATTTGCAACTCCTACTTCTGAATTATCCACGTGGCCTACTTATTTGTGAGCAGTTTAAAGTGTTGCTTAAACTGTGCCAACCAATATAGGAAGTAGATATACTTGAAAATGCCTCAATATGAGTTAAAAATAATTTCAACAAAGGCTATCTGAAATCGTGAAATATTAGGTATACTTTTAATTAAAAAATCATAAATTCAAAAACATAAAATAAAACCCCGATTCTCTGGGCTGAAGCTACTCCTGAGCTTTCTGCCCACTGTCATGTCGCCATTAATACATTCTCGCAATTTCTCTCTCGGGCAAAGGTTCTAATGGTCAACAGATGGGGTCAAAGCTTGTGTCCAAGATGCAGCTATAACTGAATATCTAGCACACGTTCATGACAGTATGTGCAGCCTGCTTAGGATTTGTCCTTAAAATTGGACGAGCTCAAATCACAATCCTGTGAAAACAGTCTTACTGTATTGAGTAGCTCTAACGATGGACATTTTGCCATGGTTCAACGCAGCAATCAGGAAATAAATACCATCTATATTACCTGAAGTTGGTGTTCTGTGGTTTTTGAAGTTGTTGGCACCTATACTGGAATGTTAGCAGTGCTGTGCCAACTTCTATCATTTTCTTTAATTTTCTTATGGTTCTAAAGTGGAGAGAGAGAAGGATAGCTCCAACAAAATATACAGTCATATTAGAAATATTTCTACCAACTATAAATTTTAAAGGATACAAAAAAGAACAGGTGAGGGTTTGCCTTACATTAAAACTGTAACATTGTGATTTGGTGCATAGTTATGTAAAAGCTGGTATCAGGATGCACAGAGATAACGGCTCCTGCTTTGGTGAATAAAAATAAGAAAGTAAGGCTGTAATCACAGACTGAGCTGAAGACTTAACTTTCTTTCCTCGGGTTCTTACGAATACCAGTCGATGGGCACCAGAGAGGCTGGATAAAAGCCATTCACCATCCACACGACACAGACTGAATGATGAATCTGAAGTGGCAACTTCAGAGTATGCGAAGGACACGTGTTTCACTTTTTTATTCAAAGATATGGTAATGAAAAATCACCATATTCTTTACGTAACCCTGCAGCATGCATTTGGACCTTTGATTTTGTGCGGTTGTCTTTTGCCTCTAACCTAATTTGCAAAAATTAGTGATTTGATTAAATCACTACCTGCTCACCCAACTGAAATAACAGAATTCAAGTTTGAGCTTCCAATTTTCTCCCGCCACAGTGTATTTGTTGTCACCCCTAAAGTGAGCCCCTTCTTTTTCTTGTATGAATTATCTTCCTAACCCTATAAATAAATATATATATATCACTCTTAGAAACTCTGATTTCTGTAAATATCCTATCTCTGAAGCAAAGAAATTCTAACTACATTTACAAGGCATTATTCGTGACATTTTTATAAACTGAATAGGCATTAACAATTTAATTGCTTCAGTTTTAATGAAAGTTATACTCCTTAAAATGTTATTTTATAAGTTCTGTGGCATTCTTAAGCATTAAGATATCCAGGGGACAGATATTAACCCCCTAAACTACAACTTGAGTTTTATAACAGGAGAAAGTAAGAAAACAAAATTCATTTCCAAACGTTGTGCTTTTAGCAAATTGTCCTTTAATCTGTGTTTCCATTGAGTCATGATCAGCCAAGGTCACAAACACTATCGGGGCCAGAGACCCAACTCAGACCTCATGTATAGAAAAATGTGGCCCAGGTCATGAAAATGTCCTTGTATTCAAATAGGTGTAACATCTTTAGTCCTTCCCAACTGCATTTCACTTAGAAGAACATCATTCGGCAGGGAAAAAACGGCTGCTCAGCAGAGTACTTAAGTACTCCGTTCTGCAGTGCCACACCTTGAAGAAAGCACTGAAAGCCATCCTCCCTTTACCTGGAAACCCCAAAAACCTATTAGTCCTAGAGAACTGGCCTCCCATCACGTCGCGACCCTCGCCGATCCCGCAGAGATCCCGCAACACACGGAGTGCAAGCTTGATCTTTATTCTCTCCCACTTCCCGCATTGGGTGCTTACACACATTCTCCTCTCGAGGCCCTCCCACCGCCCACGGATATTACCATATAAGGTCTGCAGTTAGTTTGTTTGTGTCAAACAGAGGTTTCTGGCTCGCTGCCAGCCGCCATCTTGGGGGGCGGTCTTTACGGCCCGCCACACATCATATAAGAACTATATGTGCTCACCCGACTATCACTTATGTGCATCTACCTGGGACAAATAGGTAGTGACTAGCTACAAGTATGTCTCACGTTCCAGATAAATCACCTATGACTTCGAAGAGGAGATGGAGCCCACTCTGCAAGAGCCTCTGCCGGGACCACAGTGACTCCACACCGTACTTCCACCTTCTACATGACCTATCCTTCCGACTTCAGGGGAAACAGTGCCCTTCCTGCCCCCCAGTTTCTCCATGTCTGTTTTCAGTTTGTGCATTCCTGGTTGCTCAGCAATTTTTCCCCTGCTTTTATCACACACTCGGCATCATCCTTCCACCCAAGCTCCTGTTTCCATCTCCAACTGCCAGAAGAAAGTCTCCCTTGATTGCTTTCAGATTACACAAATGCCCCCTTCCTCCCTGAAACATCCTCCCCGCAATCGGTTACATCAGCTACAGTTTCCAAAGGTAATCTTGCAATTCCCAATCATCCAACTCCCCTTCTCAGAAATATCCTCTGGTTCGCTAATTTTTACACCTCCGGTCTCACTCCTCTATCAGACTTTCAGATTCTAAAATAGGAGTCCACTAATTCTCCAAAACACAATTCCATTCATTTTCCCACAAACCCCCAACCACATACCTTCCATTCTCCATAAATAATTCCAGCCTTTGATTTCCACAGACATTACATATTCCCCTCGCCAAGAACCCACTTATGTCTCCTGCCGATTGAAACACGCATTTAGGGGTCACCTCAGGTCATACTTCTGTACAAGATTTCCCTTTCTTTCCCTTTCATCCTAGATGGGGCTTCAGGCAGAACTGACTCAGCCTCATATCCATATTCTCCAGACACTTAGCTAAAGGACTTGCACCTCAAGGACCAAACCCTTGTCAATTATTTTCAATCTCTCCCAGTAACTAACATGTAATAGACCACATTTTACTTATTTAATCCTGATGGATTTCCCACATAAAAATGCATGCTTCTATCTTCTGAAAGCCTCTGTTCCATTTTTAAGATAATTTCCAAGACTTTTCTAAGGACAAGGTATATTACTGGAACAATAAGAATAGTATGGTGGGGTTGTTAGAGAAAAGGAAGAGTGTACTTGCAAAAATAAATTTAAATGACTTACCCATAGCATTTCTGCCTATCTAATAATAGCTCTTGTACCAGACTATCTCTGAATGGACATTTGCATAACAAACAACCTTAGTATCCAGGGACAGTGCTTCTCCTACCTGAGAGGACATATTTGCTTCCTGGCCAGGAGAATAACACAAATCCTTCCTGCAGAGCTAATATCAGGTACCTCTGCTAGAAGCCCTTTAAAAGAGTTGGTATTTCCTAAATGTGAAGTTCACCAGTAGTTACGCAAATCCATAGTGCACAAACATCTTCCAGGCCACTAGGCACTACCTTGAGGGATGAGGGCAACAGGGTACTTATGAGAACAAAATTTCATGCTACCTGCTGTGCTCTGAATCATAAAGTTCTCTTTCTCTGATCCAAGCTTCTCCTGTCTTTTGCCAGGATGTATGTAATTAGGCAGGGTACCAAGCTCTGTGAACTCTGACCCCAGGAGTTCCTGACCACTTCTGGTATTAACTAAAAGTCAGGCTATTCAGTTAAGAGATCCTAGTCTACAAAATAAAGCCAAGGCTCCCGCATCAAATTCTATACCTCTAATATGCAATCACATGAATTAATCTCAAAAACAGTATGTTGACAGAAAGAAGCAAGAAAGTCTTAGGACTTCCTGACACAATCTGAGGTCCTACTACCACGCTAAACTGAAGTGAGAATCAGAATGGTCCTTGCTTCTGAGAGAGATCATGGTAGCAACCCAAAGGAAAGAGAATATCCTGGAGTAACAGAATGTTCTATATCTTGATTGTGTTGCTGGTTAAATAATACTATAACTATCAAAATAGATTGGCTATAAAGTCAACAATTGTGCATTTGAATGTATGCAAATGACATCTCAGTAAAACTGATTTAAAAAGTCTAACTACCTAAGCACAGAATATGTTGGTGCCCCCTCTACTTGCAGGTCAAATAATTCACGGAAACATAAAGACAAATACTGCTCACTCTCACATACATGCTGTTAAACATGTTTTCCAGAGAGGCAGCTGCACTCTGCACTTTTAAAAGTATTTATTTTGAAGTAAGATTATTTGGGCATATACAGAGATCTTTTAATTATTAGCTTGGGACTCTGGCAACTTCTGTAACCTTTACATGCTTCAGCTTTATAATTTTTATGCATAACAGAAGTTCCTATCTGTGACTTTGGGAATTAAGTTAAACATAGCAGTAGAATGCCTAGTACATAGAAAACATTCTCTAAAAAGTAACTGTGGTTATTACTCACATCTAATATAGTTAATGATAACCCAAGATTCAAAATAATTCAGGATAAGGGTAAAACTGCTTTTAAAAATTTTATACATTTAATGTATATTCATTAATAGAAAAATTAAATCAAACCCACACCATATCTTTTCCATGTTAATTTAAAGTACAGAGAGGAGAAATCAAATCAAGTTGATTCCCCTTCGGGTATGTCCTGGTTCAGACAGAGATGCCCACGCACACTGTGAACACTGTATGGTTATTTTTTGCCTGTTTCTCCAACGTAATGCATTTGCAGTGGACATGCTAATCCTGATCTTGCCTGCAGAGTCATTTTGAGACAAAACTTCTGAAAGACATAACAACCATATGTAAAAAGATGAGATCTGTAGTAAGATTAATACCAATACAAGGAAAATGAGACAAAGGGATGAATTCTGTGATGGAAATGGCAAAAGGCAAAGGGTCAGAGAGAGTCTGCTGGGCTTCATGGCTCTGTGCATCAGGCTGTCCTCTGCCTGTACCACACCTGCCATTGATCACTAAAATTATCCCCGATATTTTATAAAAGGAAATAAAATTAGGAAAGGTAAAATAATAAGTAATAATGATGTGTAGCTTCCACGCAGTGCTGAAATTTGAACAAACTTTGTCCCAGAGGAAACTCTTATTGAAATCTGACTGCCTTAGTGAGACTGTTGGGAGGTAGGGCCTTTAAGAAGCTATTAATATTAATCTGCTTAAATTAATGGGTTGTTATTATAAAGGATGGCTTCGTTATAAAAGTGCCAGTCACCCGAGGCCCCTCACCATGCCATGACCTAGGTAGGCACTCGTCACCAGATGCTACACGATGCCAAGAGATGCTCTTGAACTAACCAACCTCCAGGCCCACCCATGAAGTAAATCAATCTTTGCGTGTTATCATTACCTGTTCTTGGGTATTGTTACAGTGACAGAAAACAGACCAAGACATCTTCCGTCAAATCTGTTACTGCACTGTTAAGATATTTCTAACAGGGCCGGAGATTTAGCTCAGTGGTTCCGGTACCTGCCTCGCAAGTGCAAGGTCCTGGGCGTGGTGACTCATACCCACCAGCAATCAATACCACATACCACAGTGCCAGGGATGGTGGCTCATGCCTGTCATCCCAGCACTCAGGAGGCAGAGGCAGGAGGATTGCTGAGTTCCAGGCTTGCCTGAGCTACATAGTGAGCTCAGGGCCAGCCTGAACCGCAAAGCGAGACTCTGTCTCAAAACAAACAAACAAACAAACAAAAAAAAGATATTTCTAACATTTAGCATTCAATCCTTTAAGAGTGTTTCTCATACTATGACACAATGTCCACAAGTACCAAAACATCACCTGGTTTGCCCTTATTATATATAATCTTCATTTTTATGCACCAGTCAAATACATTTTTAAAAATCATTTCCTGTACCATAGTTAATATCCATTGTTATGTATATAAGTAGTGTTATTTCACTTTATTTTGTTAGTAAGAACATATTTCTAATGTAAAAGAAAAATAATTAAGTTAATAAAAAATACAAAGTCCAAGGAAATAAGTCATTTGATAACCAGGAGGAAATTAAGGCATATTGGATTATTGCTTTCAGTCCGTCCCAACAGTAAAATGCTGGGATGGAAAGAAGGTGACTAGTGAGTGTCCAATTAGGAAACTGACTCTGGTCTCCTAGCAAACAGGGCCCGTTCTTTGCTTAAGAATTACACAGCACCTGCTGCACCACAGCAACACAAACAAAAAGACGTGTTTCAGACTTTAAGGAAGAGGCTTTGAAGACACGCCATTAAGAGGTATTGTGTTGGTTTGAATCTTCAGGATTTCTTTTTGGGTTTCTTACATTTTGAAGTACAGCAATGCACCACGTGCTGCACACAGAAAGTGGGAGGACGGAAAGGACCCCCCTTCCCAAGCCACACTTGCAGAGGCAGCATTTCCGAGAAGGGGACTGCACGCTTCAGTGACCCACCGTCACTGCACAGAAAACAAAAGGTTACAGAGAAGGGACCAAACATTTGAATGACAACTACATGCATTTCTCTCTAAAGCAGGTGCATACACTTACATATGTAAATTCGATAAAGATCATACTTCCTTCCTTCTTTTCTTGCCAGATCTGAATAATCTGCAAATTTAGCTCTTAACTGTACTACTTGATTCCTCAAACTGAACAAAGTATTATGTACGGAAACACCCTCTATTGACAAAGATGTGTCTATAATCATTAAAAACCCGTTTTGACTTATCTTTATTGTATTTTCCCCATAGCTAAGAATTTTCACAGTGGAAGTCAAGAAAAATGAACTCTTTATCCCAGAGCACCTCTCTTAAAACTGCCTAAATTTTTATCTGGAACAAGAAATTTGTCAACGTTTCTGACTTGGTATTAAAAGTTTCCTCAGTAGGGCCGGAGGGTTAGCTCAGTGGTTCCGGTGCCTGCCTCGCAAGCGCAAGGTCCTGAGTTCAATCCCCGGTAACCACATATAATGCTGGGCGTGGAGACTCACACCCACCAGCAATCAATACCACATACCACAGTGCCGGGCGTGGTGGCTCACGCCTGTCATCCCAGCACTCGGGAGGCAGAGGCAGGAGGATTGCTGAGTTCGTGGCGGCTTGCCTGGGCACCATAGCGAGCTCAGGGCCAGCCTGAACTACAAAGCAAGACTCTGTCTCAAAAAAAAAAAAAAAAAAAAAAAGTTTCCTCAGTAACCCAGTACGAATAGCCTGAAGAATTTTTACTACATTTCAAGAAGGGAACATACTACCGTCAAATATCCAAAACAAAAACCTGTAAACAGAAAAGTCTAGACTCTTCCTTCAGCTTCCTCCTTAAACTGAAGCTGGTCACTGACACAGACTCCGTTTTTCTCTCCTGTGCCTTACTTTGGGACTTATCACATCTCACTACCACTCTGTGATCTTTCCACCTTTCAGTCTTGACCAGCTCAAACCCATTTCACATACAGTGGCCCTAACGTCCAGACAGTAAATCAGATCCTATCACATAGAACACAACAGAGGATGTGTTCTTGACCACCTTCTAGAAGACCCCACACACACACTTACCAATACCCATACTGTCCTATTCCTGTTGAAATTCTTGGCAAGCAGCCTTCTCTTCTACCCACAAAGCATCAGAACAGTGTCTTCATTCTTGACAGCTTTCCCAGTGAATCCCCATGTGGCTAGCTTCTAGTCAGTCATCAAGACTCAGTCGAAGGTTTAACCCCTTACGCAGCCTTCTTTGCTCCGTTCTTGGCCTGTAGCACCTTCATCCACCTACACTCATCACACATATCACACCATTAGAATTGATTCCATTCTTGTCTCTCTTGAAAATTCCTTGAGGGAAGAGCTCTTTCCTTCCTGTCTCTTTGGCATCATCAGATGGGGCACAATACCCTGTCCTAAACGTTTATTAAATGCGAAAAATAGGGCCGGAGATTAAGCTCAATGGTTCCAGCGCCTGCCTGCCTCACAAGCGCAAGGCCCTGAGTTTGATCCCCGGAAACCACATACAATGCTGGGCATGGTGACTCATGCCCACCAGCCATCAATACCACATACCACAGTGCCAGGTGTGGTGGCTCATGCCTGTCATCCCAGCACTCGGGAGGCAGAGGCAGGAGGATTGCTGAGTTCCAGGCTTACCTGGGCTACATAGTGAGCTCAGGGCCAGCCTGAACTACAAAGCAAGGCCCTGTCTCAAAAAAAAAAAAGGTGAAAAATAGATTACAGTATATAATTGGCAAAAAACATCTACAAATGAGGTTTAAAAAAAAAGCTTAAGGGATTTTTCTCCAATAGCCCAAAGACCACAAAAGAAAAGCCAATGTAGACAGACAACAATCCTCAGCAATGCTTAGAAACTTAAAGAAAAGACACGTGGAGGATAAAACATAGAGTGGGACGCTCTCTATTTCAGCACCAACCACACGACTCTGTGATATCCATCAGAAGTTTTTCATGGTCTCCCAAGTACAACAGATGGTTCTTTAGAGGCTCAAAGCTGCTACCTGTGCTTGTGTCTACAATTGAACACCAGTTGCTGGAAGTCACATCCTCCTACTTGCAAAATGAGCCTGTTGTTCATGATCCTCTCTCACACAGTCCCTTGGCGCTAGAATGCAAGGTAAATACAGACTCGTATTCAGGGCAGGAAACTGGGCAGGACAAGCTACAGACATTCTCGACTGCTGGCGCCGACCTGAGGTTCCTCCAGTCAACCCCCTTCCTACTGCCCGCCAGACCAAGGCCCCAAAACTTCCAGACGGGCGCGCGCAGATCTCCCAGCTCCCTCCTGTCAGTCTGGGCGCACAGCTGACTCCTGGGAGCCCGGCGGAGGGAATGGGCTTGAGGAAAGCAGCCACCTGTGGGCCGGGACAGAACTTCCTTCCCATCCACGAGGCCGGGGACACACAGGGACGCTCTCCAGCAAGAGCCGGGCCTGGAGCTCAGCACCCTCAGGAGCCACAGCCACAGCCAGCGCCAGGGCGCCTCACTGCTCCAGGGATTCCGGCTGCCGTGGTTGCCATAGCAACGATGGAGCCCCGCCCTCCCCGGCTGCCGGGCAGCGGTACGCTCCTGGGGTCAGAGGTCATCTCCGTAGCAACGAAAACTTAACCTGGCTACGGCATCTCCAACGGGCCTCTTCCACCGCATTGCGTAGCTAGCCCCCACCACTGTGAGACCTAGGACCCGGTGGTACCCAGGTCTCTGTGAGCGGTGGATGGGGCTTGGCATGGGGTCTCTGCACTCCAAGCCGCACCAGGAAAAAGCACGCTCCTATCCTACTTGTTCCCCGCGTCTCTGGAGCTGAATTAGTGCAGATTCTTCAGCCAGATCTCCAAGGGGCCCCATGTCTCGAAACAGCTAAGAGCCGCAGCGTTGGCCGGCTCATGGCTTTGCACAAAACGAAAAATGACACAGGTCTCAGGAAAACCGAGACCTCCACCTAAAGCTGTAGCTTTTGCCAAACTTTCTGGTCTCTGATGCGAACTCCTGGGCCCTTAGCCCCAGGACACTGACCGAAGGTAGCGCAGTCCACCTCCAAAGTAGTGGAGGAGGGTCACACAGATTAGTGTGGTAATTGGAAGTGCAGGACCCAGGAAGTCTGACAATGACCGCCTTTCAAACTTGGGAAGAACTACACATGAAAGGGAGCAGCCTACCTGTAAGGCAACTGCAACTAGAGATGTGCTATCCCCCTCAAGAACACAAGAGCGAGGGTTTAGCTCAGTGGTTGTGGCATCTGCATGAAAAGCACAAGGTCCTGAGTTCAATCCCAGGTACCTACCACATACTACAACGGGGCATGGTATCCCATACCACAATGCTGGGCATGGTACCACATACCACAAGGTTGGGTGTAGTGACTCATGCCCACAATCCCAGCAATCAGTACCATATACCACAATGCCAGCCATAGTGGCTCACGCCTGTAATCCCAGCACTGAGGAGGCAGAGACAGAAGGATTGCTGTGAGTTTGAGGTTTGCCTGGGCTACATAGCTCAGGGCCAGCCTGAACTACAAAAAGAAACAAAACAAGATAACTACAACTACAACAACAAAAACCAAACAAAAGGACATGAAAATTATTAAGACTGCAAAAGAAGACACTGCCAGAAAGTGCCCTAACATTTACTGTCTTAAGGCTGTGTGGCAGAAGGGGAAGATCTGAAGAAATCTTCAGCTTACATTTTTGAGAAAGGCTCAAGGATAAGGAACAGACCGGAGGCCTCAAGTGTTGAGATTTAGAAAGCAGACTATGGAAAACATGGGCCAAAAAAATATTCGTACACCATATTTCAGGTTGTCTATCAGAAAGGATGAAGAGCCAGAGGTGAAGGCCACTAACACCATTTTTCCTTTAACCTTTTTTATTATTTGGAAGCCAGATTTAGCTGGGCTTGTGGTGCAAGCCTGCAACTCCAGGTCTCTTAGAAGCTGAGGTAGGAAGGTCACAAGTTCAAGCCTGGCCCATGCAACTTAGGGAGACCTTGTTTTGCAATGAAAAATAAAGGGCTTAGGATGTAGGTTAGTGGGAGAACCCTGTCCCCAAAACTACGACAATTTAATTTTTTAAAAAAGCGAGGGCCCTAGTGCTGGGCGTGGTGGCTCACACCTGTAATCCCAGCACCCGGGAGGCAGAGACAGGAGGATCAACTTAGTTTGAGGCTTGCCTGGGCTACATAGTGAGCTCAGAGCCAGCCTGAAATACAAAGTGAGACCCAGTCTAAAAAAAAAAAAAAGAGAGAGAGAGGGCCGGAGGGTTAGCTCAGTGGCTCCAGCGCCTGCCTCACAAAGCACAAGGTCCTGAGTTCGATCCCCAGTGACCACATACAATATTGGGCGTGGAAACTCACGCCCACCAGCAATCAATACCACTTACCACAGTGCCGGGCGTGGTGGCTCACGCCTGTAACCCCAGCACTTGGGAGGCAGAGACAGGAGGATTGCTGAGTTGGAAGCTTCCCTAGGCTACACAGTAAGCTCAGGGCCAGCCTGAACTACAAAGTGAGACCCTGTCTCAAAAAAAAAAAAAAAAAA
>PVIC010016324.1:0-19515 GCA_004025085.1 Thryonomys swinderianus | reverse complement strand
TATGTATCACAAGCAAAGATTTGAGACAATGAGACAGAAGCAGTACTGCCCAACCACGGGATGACTTTCTCTGAAGATATGAGTTGACTGAACAAAAACTTTAATGTTCTGTATAGAACACGTTTGTTTTACCTCCTCTTGGTTGCCCTATTTAGAAAGAAGGCCTCAGAATTCTTCCTTTTCCTTCCTTGCCCTACTTTTTTATATTCTGACTTAAGAAATTAGTTTATAACAACAAGAGAAATATAAAGGAAAAGTAACAGGACAAAGATGGTCTTTCAAAAGCGCAGTAGCAAAACTACTGTTGTATCTCAAAAAAGATATCGAGATATAACTTCATAGAATCTTCATAGAATCTTCACAGAATCTCCTGCCCTTTACTGCTCAGGTCCAACTCATAACTACATGGTACACACACTACACAGCGCACACGCAGAAGCCCGAGCAGAGCCAGGCAGACCCCAGGAGTGAGCGCTGGTGTGTAAGCAGTGACTCCCTGGCCCACGGTCTCCCAAAGATGAGCCAAGCTGGGCTGAAAGGTTTTATTGAAAGTGTAAGCAAGAAGCAATAATTAGTTTAAAACTTAATAGAGGAGCTCCTGCTGTACTGTTCAAACATCCCAACTGTTCCTTCTTAAGCATAGAAAGTATTTTGAATAAATGCTTCCATTTTGAGACATCTACATGGTATTTATAGAGAACTTACCAGTCTATCTAAGCAAGGTCTGATGCCAAAATATGCAAAGGCGTGAAAACATTGGTTGTTGTCCTCGTTACCATCATATAAAAATACTTCACAACAGCCTCCAGGGTTTGTGTTGCTGAATCATGGGAGGCTGGGTTCGCGTGCTTTAAAGGAATGGTGAACTGTGGGAAATGTGGGGTGGAGTAAAAAATTAGCTTTGGCACCTTCCGAAAGCAGGGCATCATCGCAGCAAACTTTCTTGGTTACGGATGCTGCGCGAGCTGAGAACAGGCTGCAGAGGGGCTGCAGACCGAGCCCACCTTCCTAAGTTTAGCCTGTTACGCGCTGAACTTTATGCTCATTCGCGTGCATAGAAATTTCAAAAAAGAAAAAATCCACTCTTCCCGCAGCTCAGTACACGGAAGCCTGTCTCAGCACTGTTCAGCACAAAACTCGTTTTGCTAGCTCAGCAACTGAAGCTTCCCGAGTCGAGTCCAAGGCCAACCCACCCTGGAATCCCACCCCCAAGAAGGCATGTTAGGAGAACCTTCCACCTGTTCAGGGTCCTCACTTACACATCCCGAGTTGGGTGTGTTCATTTGCTGTATTCTCTGTGTTTAGAAATCCAGACACGGTGGCTCCCTCAACTCTTCAGGAGCCCGGAAGGACTCAGCAGGCTGCACAGGAGTAAAAAGCGCTCACTATTTTATTCCCTCACTCTGTTTTCTGAATTCCAAACTCTGTGGCACGTCTAGAAGTCACCCAAGCAGCTTTCACCCAGAACGTATATTGATACGGTAACAGGACCTTAGCGGGTGTTTTTGACACCTAGAACAGCTTAGTGAAAGGCAAACGTTGAGCCGAAAGGCATCAGACAAGTAGGAAGTAAGACGTGCTAACAGATCTCACTGTCCCTGCGTGTTCCATGGCAAAGTTCCACGGCAGAGGAGACCGAGAAAGAGCCCCTCAGAGCCACCAATCGGGGACGTCCTCGAAGTGCTCTGCAGAACGGGGTCTAGGACAGGCACTTCCTGCTACCCTCCTTGCCACTGACTCTCTTACATTTGAGACCCACCCTGGAAGTCTGTGCTTTTCAACTTCCTACCCAGCCATGCAGACTTGAGGACATCACATAACGAGTGGAGATGGCATCTGAGAGTCCGCGGCCCCTTCGGCTTGTTCTACACTGTGTGTTTAAGAGACAGCGATGACATGACATCATCTCACAGCCAACTTCCTTCTTCCCACCGTACTTTTCCTTTATCACCCTTTGGTGTGAGATCGGCGACCTAGATTATCTTCCAAACTAGCCTGTTATATAGATCGGTGAGTCCCAACTGTCACACCGTTCAAAGAAATATATCAAGCCCTCTCCAGGCAAACTGAGGGCCTCGGACTAAGTATTCCCTATTTAATGACTTGCCTAAAATAATGTCACCTTGCATGACTCATACAGTGAGGGTTTTAGCAGGTAACATTTATCCTAAATGCAAAGCTATTGCTCTGCTAGAAAAGGAGAAAATAGGCCATTTGAGAGGGTGTGTGTGTGTGTGTGCAAGTGCATGCATGCTCGTGCTCTGATAATTGTATTGTGAGATATTAGGAGCCTTTATAAAGACAATATATTTATATCCAGGATATTTAAACTAGTGCAGCTTATTATTTAAGCATATATAGCACAAAGAGAGTCTGCATGTTCTTTTCCAGTTATATTTTATACAAAAAACTATAGAACATGCTAAGTCATAACTTTCGGGTAGATGAATAACTCCACCCTTCCATTCAAGCCTGTTACCTGCTTATTTTCACATGAACCGGACTAAATAGCAGCGCTCTTCGGTTCTTCCCAGGAATCTTTGACCAAACTACCTGCACTTGTTGACGACTTAAAAGACCAGGGATAAAGAGTGAATTACTTCATCGCTTGCAGAGATGGGGGAGAAATATTAACCTCCTATTTCTCCTTAACATAAAAAGAAGTGTTTTACCCCAAATTCTTGCTGGCGCTTAACGTTCTCTTCAGTTTTCAGCCAGTTAATTGTTCTCGTTTAGATTTAAGGTACCGTAATAGGTAGTGGTCAGTCTGTTCCTTTTAGTTTTAACAGTCAGAGGATTTTGGTCTTTGTTTTAATTACCCAATTAACTTCTTAGTTGTACTGCTGACTTGGGATCAAAACCCTACAGAAGATTTGAGGCTTGCATCTGGGGAATGGAGATACAGCACTCAAAAGGGAGGGGCCCAGCATGAGTCTAATTCTAGTTTAGAAGGCCAGAACTTTTAGACCATGAGATAAATCCTGTGACACAGTAATGCCCCATTAAAAAAGAAAAAAAAAGAAAGAAAAGAAAAAGAAAAAGAAACCACTAAATGCTCCAACTTCCAGGTAGAAACTCAAATCCCAGCCAATCTAAGACTGAACCGTCCTATTGAGATATCTGGTGGTGTTTTTAGAGGCACCTTGATGTAACCCAGCACTTCACACCCAAGTACTTCAGCATTCATGAGCTGCAAAATAAATCCTTCCAAAAATAAACTGGCATTTGTTTAACACCTTCCAAAACGCCTTAGAAGGAAATAAATATATAACTATTTAATTCCAGAGAGATGCAAGTGAATAGGGTGGGGGAAGTGTAATAAAAAGATCTTCAGTTGTGCGTAGCAAGAAATCAGTGTTAACAGTAAAACCACAAAAAAAAAGGAAGGAGGGAGGGAGGGAAGGAAGGAGGGAAGGAGGGAAGGAGGGAGGAAGGAAGAGGGGAGGGAGGGCGGGAAGAAGGGGGGAAGGAACCCAAAAGTTAAGGCCTGTGAAGAAACTCAGTGTCCCTGCCTGAGTTATGGCCCAGTCTCCGCAGCGTGGACGGACGGGCTCCAGGCGCCAGGGCCCTCGTCCTCCTCCGCACAGAGCTCTCCTCCGAGGCCCGGAAGGCTTCGGCCCCCCGCTGCGGGGCGCGACCCCTGCTCCCACCCACAGCGCAGCCTGTGCCCCGCCGGAGTCCCCTGGAACCGGGAGGCGGATGCGGCTTCACGCTGCGAGCTGGCATCGCCGAGCGCCAGGCTGGGTCCAGGGGACGGGACGGCTCCTCGCTGAACCGGGCTCGGGCCTGGAAGGGGCCCACGCTGCTGTCCCGCAGCTCTCGGCCCGGCGGCGGGAGAGCGGGAAGGGTAAAAGGACGGCGCCAGGGCTCGGCCGGCGGGCGCCCTGCAGCACCGAGCGGCGCGGGCGGACCCCCTCCGCCTCCCACCGCGCCGTCGGAGGGGGCGGCCGGGCGGCGCAGCCTCTGCCCTCCGGGCTGCCCTCCGGGCTGCGCTCCGGCCCGGCTCCTGCGGCAGCCGCGTCCCGCCCACCCGCGCCGCCCGCCCGCGCTGCCAAGTTCCGAGGCGGCCACTTGCTGCCGGCCGCGGGGTCCGGGCGCCGCCGTGTGGCCCGGCCGAGCCCGCCGCTCCCGTGTCAGGGCCGCGGGCGCCGTGATCTACGGCTCCGCAGTGGCGGCCGAGCCTCTGCGGGACGCGCTCCCGCCCCGGCCCGCCGCCCGCGACCCCGGCCCCCGCCTCCGCCCCCGCGCCGGCCCCGCCTGGACGAGCCGGAGCAGCTGCTTATGTAACGGCTGCGAGCTCCCGGCGGAGCCGATCGGCGCGGGCGCCCGAGCACCCGGCGCGGCGCGGGGACCCCGCGGGGTCTGACTCCGCTTTTTCACGCTGAGGCTTAAGTGCCACCACGGGCGGGCGCCGCAGGGCCTCCCGCCCGGGCTCCCGGGCCTCAGCGCCCCAGCTCAGCCCGCCCGGGCCCGAGGGAGGCGGGGGCCGGCGGCCCGCGGGAAGGGCCTGGGCGCTGGGGAGGGGACCGGCTGGGGACGCGCTGCAAGCCGGCGGCAAAGTCTCGCGCTCGGGCCCAGAGCGGCGGCACAGTCCGGAGAGCTCGGCCGCTCCTGCCAACCACCGAGCCCCGAGCCCCGACCCTGTGCTAGTCCCCCGCGCGTAAGCAGCCAAATGCACCGGGGAGAAGGGGGAGAAGAAGACGAGAAAACAGAAGTTTCCTCCTCCCTCCCGGGGATGGCTCGAGTCACGGCTTCCGGGCTCGCGAGCAGCGGCCGGCAGCGGCTACTTGTGTATTCATGCAACACCTCCCCGGGCAGCGTCCGCCGCGCGGTCCTGTCTCCTGCATAGCGGAGCTGCAGAGCGGGCTCGAGGAGCGACAGACAGCTTATTACGAGGCAAAACAGAACATGATGCGTGTTTCGCTTACCAGTTGGGTTCTTGTTTTTCTTAAGACTCTTGCCACAAAGACACTGCAGCATATGCGTTCCTTTGCTGAAAATGTTCCAAAGAAACCACATTGATTTGGGCGAAAAGCAATCCAGCAGCTTAGACACCCTGAGAAAGAAGAGATCCTTGTGGTTGCATAATAATAATCTGAAATCAGTTCTCCTGAAGAGGGGCACCGGTTTTACCATAGGAAACACGATGATATTCCGGATCTTCGCCCAGTTTTTCCCCCTCACGTGGTATATTTCTTTGAGACTTCTCAGCGATTGTTTTTTCTCGGCCAGGGTGAATGATTTATCCCCCCTTCGCTCACCACTGGATTGTTACCAAAAGGTTGGGGAAAAAATCCTTTTTCAGCATGAAGCCAAACCAAAAAGCAAAGAAATCCCAACTGAGACCAAAACTGACCGGGGAGAAAACCATAGCCGTCACTTGATCGCTATGAGGACGGGTGGATCCGCAGGAGCGAAGCCGGATCCGTCTTACTGAGAGAAGCCTGCCATTGTGGAGTCCCTAGGAGAAAAGGAGGAAAAAAAAAAGGGAAAAAAAGAAAGAAAAAAAAAAGGAAAAGAAAAAAAAACCACCACACACACTCACACACCAATACCACCTCCGAGATCGACAACCGCAGACAGCTTCGCCTCGCCAGTGTCGGGCTTTGTTTCGTTGTTTTTTAAAAAAATAATCGATCTCCAGTGTTGGGTGGGCTCGGGTTGAAGCTGCAGTTGAAGCAGTTCTGAATTCCCACGAAGAGGAGAAGCTGCGGATCTAGGCGCCCCCTCCCCGGTCAGCCTCGCGGCGGTGCTGAGCGCCGCGAGTCCCCTGGCTCCGGCCTCTCCCTCTTCCAGAGCGCGGCCGCCGTGAGCATGGGGAAGGTCTCCCCTCCGGATTCCTCCAGCCTCGGGTGTGAGTTACAGGCATTAGAGGGAGGAGGAGGAGGAGTTGAAGTTTGCATTGAAAAGACTGGCTTTCCATGACGTAGCCACGTGCTCCCAGACCCGTCACCAGCGAGGCTCCAACCAGCCCGGGGAGGGCACTGCGGTCCGGGCCCGGCCCCTCCCGGCGGCGGCCCCCGCGCTGCACCGGCCCCAGGCCGGCACGACCCTCTCCCCGCTCGGCGGGCCCCTCCGGCCTGCGGCGTGAGCCTGGCAGCCTTCCGTGGAGAATTAACAACTACAGCGAGGGAAACGCAAGTGGAGAGGCGGGGGGGCGCGGGGTGGGGGGGCGAGAAGCCAGAGTTGGGTCCGTCCCCGCGGCCAGGGCGAGGTCCGCCTCCCCCTCGAGGCAGCAGACCAGCTCCAGCCCGAAGGCAACTCCGCTTCCTCTCCAGTCTTTCCGCTTGAATCCTGCTGAAGGGGCCGCTTGAAAACTATCAGCGAGGCGGCTGACCAGTACCTGCCTTCGGAGACGGCTTGTGGAAAGGTCACACCGCAGTCAGGATGCCGGTCGGATTTGTGGGGAGGGTCACAGGCACGCGAGGAGACGGACCCCTTTCCCCAAGCGGTGACCCCCTACCTTCCAAGTTTTTGTGTACAGAAAGCACCCTGATTGAATTGCACCCCAATTCTTTGTTTCTACACCTGAATTAACCCCAACTACCTTCGCTCAGCGCTCAGTTCCCCCGCACCACACACAACCCAGGCAATGTGGGCCCCCTTCTTCTCTATATCAACAGAGAACTCTGCTCTCTACTCATCTAAAAAAAAAAAAAATCAAGAAATTTGGGACAATTGTTTATTTCACTTAGGAAAATTGCATCTTATAAAGTATTGCAAACTATTACAACAGATAACATAACGAACTCCACTGTTCCTATTATGCAAAGTTAATGAACTTAACATTCTGTCATATCTGTGAGCTATCAGAGGGTAAAACTGATCCTTCCCTCTTAAGTAAATGAATTAAGGTGGTGTCCATTTTAATAGGAAACTAGATATAAAATCTTTAATTTCAAAATATGCATTTAGAAGCTCCAGGTTAATTATTTAAAATTTAAACCACTGCCTCTACTATATGCCATGGGACTACCTCATAAACGATAGATGAGGATGTAGATTTCTATAGTGGGGTTGTGATTGCAGAGGCCTTCTTTAAAAATCTAATTTCTTGATTATCGGTTATCAAAAAAATACAATAAAGCCTTTCCCACTACCAAAGTGTTCTCATACCTAAGAGAGCTCTTCGGAAGATAAAATCTGCATCAACTCTCCTGATCTTTTGGAAAACATCATTCAAGTTTAGGTTAAGATATAAAAAAGAATTTAAGCAAATTCTAGGAAAGTTAAGAAGTTGGAAAACTACATAGTGATGGAGCCCATGTATCAAAAGCATCATGTCATGCAGTTAAAAGAAATTAAGATTAATTGCAGTCTAAAAATGTTTGATAAACTGCTGGGCATGGTGGCTCACTCCTGTCATCCCAGCACTCAGGAGGCAGAGGCAGGAGGTTTGCTGGGCTACACAGTGAGCTCAGGGCCAGCCTGAACTACAAAGTGGGACCCTGTCTCAAAAAAAAAAAAATAGTGAGAATGTTTGATATGAAAAGAAAGAAGAAATACATGAAATTAATGCCAGTTGACCTACTATAAAGAAGCAGACTGAAAAAGTGAACAGCGGAATTCTTTTTCAAAAAGAATAAAAGAGATAGCATTGCTAAATAATTAGAAAATAACCTTCGCTATCAATCAGAGACCGATAGCATATGTTGCTTCTATAACATTCTGCTGTCAGCGGGGAGGCTCCGTCATCCCACAATATCTTGCCACTTGGCAAATGTTAGCAACGCAGCAGAATAAAAAGGATCCCCCTCCAAGTCTTCTGAACTCAGGCGGCTTCTCGTTCTGTAAGGTACTTGCCCAGGTCCCTGGGGTATTTCACAAGTGCGGTAAAATGGGAGGCGAGGCGCTGTAATTATTTAGATTCTTTTCTATACTAAGTGTGCACAGAGTATTTCTCAAGCCAACTCTTCTGCCATTTTCTACAATGTCAAAGTGAATTTGTTCCCTGTTAAAATCATAACTGCCCAAAAGCAAAAGTTCACTTGGCTGCCTATTATTGGAAAACTTGTTCTTGGTCCTATGACCTAAGGGACAAGACAAAAGATACTTATCTGTGACTATCACTTACGAGGTTCTATAATGCTAGGTATTGTGGTAGTTTCTCATATTTTATGCTGTTCTAAAGGACCCTTTTTAGAAACAATATCTGAAATTTTGATATTTCCACATTTCTCTTGAATAACTCCTAGCACTTTATTTACTTACATTATGTAGGTAATTACATATGTATGTGTGTGTACATTATTTGTATTAATCAACATTAGAAAAATTTTCTCTGGAAAAGATGGCTAAAATCAACAGGTTATTTTTGATCCAAGGGCCCTGTAATTTCTGATGGTCTCTGAATGATCTATTTCAACCAGTCAGCCAAAATGTACTAAGCATCCACCCCAGCAGTAACTGTACAACACTCGGGGCTGGATGGCAAGTCATGAAATTGAACCAGGCTGCAGTGATGCAATGAGAGACCGCAGATGGTCTGAGAGCTGAGCCGGGTTGCAGGGTGGGGCTGCGTCTCGCATCAGGGATGACTCAGAGATGCTGCTTCGGTCAACTTGAGATCCAGGCCTTTATTTATTTTTAGAAGATAGTAAAGCATTTGTTTAATATTAGCCATGTTATATTCAAATCCAATCTTACATGACAAGAGTGAAGACTAATATAAAATACAAAAAAAGAAGAAGAAGAAGAAATGCAAGTTCCAAAATGCATGTAAATAAAAATAAACCAAGGAAAACCTCATCAAAAGTAAGAAATGGGCCAGCGAGTTAGCTCAGGGATAGAGCACTTTCCTTGATGTACAAGACCATGAGTTTAATCCTCAATACTATTTAGGGGGGAAAAAATTAAAGCTAAAATTGACCGTAAAATCTGCCTCAGTATATTGGTTAAAAATATCTGCAAAATTACTATTTGTTTTCATACTGCTAAAATAAACCCAGTAGTCATCATCAAATTAATTTAAAATTAACCTTACCTTCAGCACATCATAGTAAACAAGGGTAAAAGTAGAGCAGAATTTCACGACAAGGTAAATTTTATTTTAGTATAAAAGATGCGTATTTTTGTGGAACTGGTCAGCGAGGATCCAGAATTTTTTACTTGGTTCCAGTTGTTGCTCTTGTATTTCACCCTCCCTTCTAGCGATGCAGTCCTGCCCCCATTCCAGGCTCAGACAGGCACAGGTAGAAAGCACCACTTCCAGCCTGACTCCGTTATGGGTAAGTACGGTCCTGGGACCGCCCTCCAACCACTGAAATGTAAGTACAAGTGATGAGCTCCGTCTCTTTATTACACACTTCAAGGAAGTGGCTGCCTTCCATGTGTGCCTCCCATCCTCCAGGGAGCTGGGCAGTTAGGGCCTGAACAGCTACAGCAGCAAGGACAGAGCCACCCAAGACAGAAGCCTAGATCTTGGACAGAGCCAGCCACCTATGCCGGAGCGCCTACTGCCCCAGCCTTGCTAAAGGACACAAAAAGAAACTTTGATCTCCCGTGAGCCTATCTTGGTTCCTGTATACTACTATAACAAAACACTGCAAACTGGAAAATTTATAAACAACAGGAATGTATTTTTCTCAGTTGTGGAGGCTGGAAAGTCCAGGGTAAAGGTACAAGATGAATCACTGTCCGCTAAGGCCCTGTTTTCCCACAGACAGCGCCTCCGAACTGTGTCCTCACATAAAGAAGGAGACAAAGAGCACTGCTAGGCCTCTTTTATCTGGATGCCAATTAATTTCATTCCCAGGAACTCCACCCTCCTGATCTAGTTGTCTTGTAAAGGGCCCCCATTATACTATCACACTGGGGATTCTGGTCCAACAAGAGGATTCAGGAAGCACAAGCTTGCAGATCGCAGCAAAGCCACAGTCGTTTTGTGTGAATGTGTCGGCTGTTATGTGTAACACAGGGCAGTTGAGAGTTCGTGACCATGATGTGAAAGCTTTTATTACTGGAAGGACTAGAAGAGCAGAGGGGAAAGTAGTTGAAAGAGTTGATCAGAAGGGAGCAATACACAGAAGAAAAGCAATGTACATCCAGGGGCTTCTCTGCTCCCTCACAGCCCTCTTTCCGTTACTTGCTCCCTTGTTCCTTCTACCACTGGGGCAATGATTTACTTGTTTGTTTTGTTGTTGTTTTGGGGGTTTTTTTTAGCAGTACCGGCATGGAACTCGGGCCCTTGTGCTTCCACAGTAAGTGCGGTACTACTTAAGCTAAATCTCCAGCCCCTATGATTTACTTTTTAAGGAATAATTTTTTAAAAATACAAAGTTTCATATCCCTGGTCTACTCCTCAATTTTGCTCTTGTACCATGTTCCTACGTTGGCATTTAGCACATAAAATTTTAGAACCTCTGTCCTAAGCTATCCCGGTCCTTCTCTGTCCCTCCCAAATCTCAAGGGAGGAGAAATGACTCTGGGGATCACGTGGCCCAACCCTTTCTTCTCCCCTTACCTTTGCAATCTACCTGTTTCCAAGAAGCCTCCTGGTTCCTCTACTTCCCAAGATGCACTGCGTCAGGCTTAGCGCCCACGGCCTTCATTCTAGAAGCAAATCTGGTGACCCGTGTCTCTCTCTGGACACTGCGAAGCTTCGAGCAGATGACATCAATGTCCCAACACATCCCTTCCCACTTCACACCAATGTCTCCTGGCTAAACTCTAGCTGCATCTCTAAATCCATCTCTGAGCCACAGAGATTTTTATCCAAACCACCGAAGTTCCCTCTGGTTTGTGACTCACGTGGAAGCTGGGAGTTAATTCTTCCCGCGCAGCTTTTCCCACCACTAAATACTCCCGCTGTCTTGCCTTTGGGGAGGGGTAACAACCAAGGATGTTACGTCCTTTCGGAGTTTCCCTGTGGGATTAAGACACCATCTCCCACTGGGAGGTTGGTTTCTCACCACACTTCTGTCTCTTCTCTTTCCTGCCTTCCCTCCACCCCACTAAACACCTCGCACCAGAATCTTGTTTTCGCATAGAAACCACCCCCACCCCCACCCAGGATGAGTAAGGAAAGCAGAGGCGCTAGCACGGGCCTGTTCTGTAGAGCCAAACTGTTTGGGGGATGGTCCAACAATTTCAAGATGTGGAGCAATTATCTAGGGGAAACCAAGTATTTTCTGCAGGTCAAATTTTCTTCCCCAAGTGGTTTTCTTTCCATCTTTCTAACCATTTTTCTCAATTGAGTCTGAGCACTCAATTACAGTACAAAGGAAGCACTCAATTAGAAGTGCAAAGGAAGACGCGGGATGACTATCTCTTTCCACCCCAAAATAGTAGAAAATAATCTAAGGAAAAGAAACTCCCCCATCTCCCTCTACGTGCAGATAAAACAGAGAAGAACGTGCCGTGTGACACAGGCCGCAGCAGGCGGGATCTCTCGAGTCCTCAGAAATCTGAGCATCAGTGGGCACCATGCCACAGGGCCTCCTTTCCTAGTGAAGGGAGTGTTATCTTAGCCCGAAGAGCTCTGGCTGCCAACCTAGTCCCAATTCTCTGTCCAGCCGCCAAACCTGAGAAGACCCGGTGATCCTCAGAGGCACGAGGGAGTTCACCAATATGACTGGCCCCAAACAACCGGAGGACCTGTCCACATCGCCCTCCATATCAAACAACGACTCTGGACCTTTATAACCCTCCCATTAATAAGGTATTCAGCCTTCAAGGTAATTTAAATTTCTGGATGAATTCGGTATCTTGACTCGAAGTACATCAAAGCAATGTGAACTTTCTCCAACTACTGTAGCCTGAACCTCACCTTCCCCCACTGCACGTTAGTTCTGATTGAGCCCAGAAGTGTGAGTAGTGGGGAGCCCAGCTGAAAATCCTACTTGTCCGTGATGTGAAGTATGTGAAGGGGAGACTTCAAATTCTATGCTTGAATTCCAGTTCTCTCATTTCAATAGGGCAGTTTTGCATCTGTCCTTTTACATTTATTGGAAAAATCTTTCCACTGAACTGTTTAAGAAGAGACTTACTTATGTCTTCCAGAAGTCCAAATGTTATTTGCCTTTGATGCTAGTTTGTGAAATTCGTACAACGGAGGTATAAAGACAACAGCCTTCACTGTGTGCCCAGTGAGAAGAACTCCGCTGTACGATGAACTTTCTGTGGCCAGCTCCGAATCACCGGCTCTCTGCTCCAAGTTTACCAGAAGCAGCTAGGAACAAATTACCCAGGGTACCTTATCTGTCCATCTGGTCACAGATTAGTTCTCTACAGCTGGAGCCCTCAAATAAGATGTGGATGGCAAAAAAGAAGAGGTCCTTAGAGTCTGAATGCAGCTGTTACCAGATATTAGATTCACGTTCAATTTCTGGAATATCTCTAAGATCCCTCATTTCACTGCCACAGGCTAAAATTCCCAAAAGCCCCAGCTACTCCTTGAACAATTCTTAACATCACCCACTTTCAGGCTTCAAGTTGAGATCACAGATGTCAGAATCCTTGACATTCACTTCACAATTTTTCCAATAGTTCCACCTCTTTAATTCCTGTATTAAATTACTAGAAACCAGAAAATAGCAAACGGTTTCAATTCCTGAAAAATGCCAGATAGAGATAGGTTTTATATGTTTTATCCCACACTGCAAATACGTAAACAAAGATCAGTTCGTTCTATTAGTGTTTACTGAGCTCTGTGGCTGGAACTTCCTTTTCACAGGCCAAATTCTGGACAGAACTCAGTTAAATCTATCGCATGTTTCACTTTGAATTGAGTGAAAATATCTTAGTTGAACTTATTTTTTAGAGTTCCTCAAAAAGTCTCTAAAAATCAAATTCAACTCTCACATAATTACTAGACTTGTAAATTGAAATTTTCTTCATAAAATTAAAGTGTGTCATTTACAAAGCAATGTATTAAAATTACTGTGAAAATTTCAGCTCAAGATGTGTTATATAGCATAACATTTAGTTACAGAAAAGTGAAAAAAAAAAAAACCAGCTTAGAATTTATCTTCCAAAGAGTAAATAGCACAAGTTTGTTGGGCCATAAGCTTCTAAAGGTCAAAAAATTGAGGCTCTTTAATTTGCTTAGTACAATACCCTAATAATCTCAGGTGTATAAAAATTTATTCATATCCTAAATACTTAACTTCCGTGTAAATTTAAACTCTGAAGGTTACATTATGAGAAATAAATCCTGCTCTATGTCAACAGACATACCTGTGATCATACATAGTATTTTAGATTTATGTCACATAATATAATTGCTGTCTATGAAGGTGTGGAAATGTTTTAAAATGTTGTGTTTAAATATTGATTTGTTTTAATGCATTATTGGCATCTGGACAATAATGTACTTTTACTTTATTACTTGTCTGAATGAGATAAGTAATAGAACACACACATGTAAACTGCTCAAAATGGCCACTACTTAGCAGTAATTTAGCTTTAATTTTTAAGATAAATGTGTCTTAAATAAATGTAAATAAACATTTTATTTTTAGGTAAATCAAATAAAAAGTGAAGCATATCCAAACTAATATTTTAGGCTATATTTAATGCAAGTATACTGTGCATAGAATAAGAATAAAAGCCACAAATATTCACATTTTAATCTTAACATCAATCATTCTTCTGAAGTCAGTACTAATTCCTCAAATCCCAGCAGGCATTAACATATTTTTGTTTTTATTTTGTCCTTGAAAGGAATGATTTACATAGGTATTCCTAGGGTTTTGGATGTATCCACATTAAAGGTCCACTAGTAAACTGAGTCTAATATTATCCCACAAAACTAATATTTTATAGAAGAGTTTTCAAGCATTTGTAAGTAGAGGGAGATGGAAGCCACAGTGCCCCTTGAAAAGCCACCTAGTATAGTATTAAGGTTGCTTAACATACTACTGTAATAAAACTTATACTTTCTTTACAAAGTACTGCATGACTATTAGCAGTAGCAAGAGCCAAATACTGAGGAAAATTTGGTAGAAAAAAGCTGAATTTTAAAAACCCACCAAAAATATTTCTATTTTATTTCCTCCACTATTTGCTCCAAAATACTGCCATTTAACTCCTGAACACTAAAACCTCACCTACAGCAGCAGCTCATTCACTGTATCTTAGGATAAAAATGAAGCCTGCCTGCGTGCCTTAGCCAAGCCAGTGTCCTGCCAGGGTCCCCATCAACCCACAGTAGGTTTATAATTGGTTCTCTACAGGGGCTGCCTTTTCTAATTGGTCTTTCAGAGATAGTCCATTTTTCTAATTGGATAGTGTGGAAGGTGTGCCTTTGCTAACTGGTCAACCCTAGGAAAGTTACTTTACTTCTAATTGGTCCATCCAGAGGATACATTTTCCCTCCCTGGTTTACACAGAGCTCTAGATTCTTGGCCTTCCAGTCTATGTACCCATGGCCAAGGATTCCCATCAGAAATATCCATGAACCAAGGAGAGCCCCTCCACTTTAAAGGAACTATTCATACATGTGAGGTGGGTCAAAGAAGATAGACGCAGCTTCAGAAGGAACGATCATTTTTGAAAACAGTATGAAGTTTGAAAATGATTCACTGTGGTCCACTTTTCATGTATTCATGATTGAATTTGGAGGGTGCAGCGAGAAAGACATCAGATTAGTTTTATTTTTACTGTTTTCCTTAAAATTTCAGTAAGAAGTCACTTCCATTCAGGAGCACTTAAACAATGAGAATCCACTGAAGAAAGCATTCACAGCAATGTGGGCAGGATTAGACACTGACAAGGAATAAGGTCTTTCAGATACCCACAGCAGGAGGGAAACATTAGCATCATTCTGTTGAAGAGGAAAAGTGAGGACGTAATATTTCTGGGAAAGCCAGAGAAGTGGAAGAGGTGAAGATCATGCATTGCATTGGCCTAAGGGATAAGCAACTCTTCAGACCAAGGTAGAGGACCAGAGGAGACATGGAGAAGAAAGGTCTAGTTGTTCTTTATCCCCCTCTTCTTCAGCAGCCACTTCCCATCATGAAACCCCACTAGAATTCAAAGAATAGGGGAGCCAGGTGATAGAGTCTTGGGGGCCCAGACTCTCAGGGAACAGAGCAGAAAATTGAAAGGTCTGTGTTACTGCTACATGATGTGATGGCCACGCGGAGTGCAGTGACAGTGATAGATTTAATGAGGCCTTCGTTTGTGTCCGCCATTGTCACTGTTACTGGGATATGTCATCCTGACTGGATTAAAAATCCCCAGGAGACTGGTAAAGCACACTTCTGGGTGTTTTCAAAGAGGATTGGCATGTGGCTCAGCAAACTGGGGTGGAGGACCTACCCTGATATGGGGTAGCTCCGTCCTGTGGGCTCGTGAAGTCAACAGAGAAGAAAAGAAATGTGTTCATCCTTTGGAAGCTTCTTTTTGCCTGAGCCAGTGTGGCTTTTGCTGTTGCTATTGTCTGTGGCCATCAAGCTGGAATTTCTTCAGCCTTGCAATGCAGACTCACACCAGCAGCTCTCCAGAGAGCTCCTGGCACCAGTCCCTGGCCAGGACTGTAACCCCTTGATCCTGCTTGTTATGCAGCTCCAGGTTCCTGGGCTGGGCAGCTCCCGGGTCCTTCTACTTTCCTGTGTGTAGACAGCTCTGACATCTGATCCTGGCAAGCCTGCCTATTAAATCCTGGATGGATGGATGGATGGATGGATGGATGGATGGATGGATGGATGGATGGATGGATGGATGGGTGGGTGGATGGATGGATTTTATGTCCCTTTAGAGAACTCTATCCAATTCAGGCATTCTCACTAGAAACTTAAAGAGGTAGGCATGCTTATTATCTCCAGTTTTACAAGTGAGGAAATTACTAATTTGATTAATAGGACACACCCAGTAAGTATGCTTTTTGTGGTACACAGCCAGAGTACTGCTTCGGGACACATGTTGCGCAGGGTAACACAAAAATCAAGGGATAGGATATGATGCCTTTTTGTGAAGAAACAACCTATCCTTTCATCTGTTCAAGATTATTTTGGAACCAGTCACACAGGTTGGCCCAAGAGGATTTTACCAAGGAGCCTTTTCATGATGCGTCTGGCAAACCCTAGTGCTTAGTAGATACAGGCTATACTTGTGACCTTATTTTTTATCCTGAGGGTTATGGTCTGTGTCACATGGGACCCGGGAGAGCCCCTAAAGCCAACATATGAGTCCCCTGAACTGTAAATCTTAGATCCACTCAGTAGATATCCTCAGCTGAATCCCTTGGACCTCAAATCTATACCATGATCTTGGGGTAACAACATTTAAAATTTAGGAGCAGTTAGCGTTTTTCAGTTGTCTCAGTTTTGTTTTTTGTTTTTCCCAGTAGTGAGGATCAAACTCAAACCCTTATGAGCATTTACTACACGTCAGGCCCTCTGTTGAGTCTAAATTGTGATAACTAACAATAGCCCAGGGCGAAGGAAAGCTATTTTATAGCAGGAAACTGAGTTTCAAAAGGACTGGAAGATGTGCCCTACCCGTGAAATCCCAGCCAGTAAATGCTACCGCCAGAATACCTCACGTGAGACCTCATTATTCCCTCCATGTTACCCCGCTGGGCTCCCAGCATCTGGGGAGCAGCTGGAGGCTGTGAGCTCGCTTGGCACTTGAGAGCCCATTTTGGGAAAACCGAAGATGACAGAGATGAGGAAATGGAGTGGGCAGAACATGGTAGGAGATTTCTTTTGTGGCCCAAAGAATCCATCATTGGAAAGAGCTCTAGAGGAGAAAAGCTGGGCCAAAAATATCATCTACTTGGAAAGGCACTTGAATTTAAGGAGCACTTAAAGGAGGGAAATAAATACTTAAATTGGAAAAGCCATACTAGTCACTATAGAAATGGAAGAAATTGGGAATAAAAATGTTTGCTTAGCGTTTTTTACCTCTTCCATCTCCAAAATTGGCACGTTGCAACCCTCGTTTTTTCCTTAATGGGAGTATTACACAGAAGAAACAAAATCCTCTTATCTCTGCACCGCGAGGTCCTGTGTCTGTCTGTACTTCATATCCGCGTCTCAGTCGGAAGGTCGCAGTGCACCACGGTCCCCAGGCGCCTCCCTGGCAAGTTAACACTCACCCCCTCAGGAAACTACCCTCTGATTTCCTCACTGTGACGGGTACAGGGAGCTACAGTGTTTCACGCCTTTTATGTCTGCGACCTCTCCGAGTTGAATCTATCACAGTTTGTCTACCAGCTCCATTACTGATCAACTCCAGCTTAGCTCCCACACCTGTAAGCAGCCCTCTTCATGTCTGGGTGGACAGGGCAACCTCTCTTCTTTCTCGGGGACAAGTTGAGCCCATATTCAGCCCTAGTAAATTCTATCAGTTTTTAGTCTCCCACCAGCATCACGCAATACTATGTCTCCATTCTGTTATCAACACTGGCATCAGCATTTTTCACGTTTAGTCATTTGGGCATTGTGCTCCTTTGTTGTATTGAATTTTGTATTTCCTTGATAATCATATTATTGCTTTTCCATATGCTTGTTAGTCAATTGCATGTCCTTTCTGTGAGATGGCTTTGCAAATTATTTAACTACTTTTTAACAGGTTTTCTACCTTTTTTTATTTTTCATACACTTCTGGCTGTATAATTCAGGCTGGGCTCAAACTCACAGGGATCCTCCTGCCTCAACCTCCCATGTGCTGGGATTATAGGTGTGCTCCACCACACCCAACTGGTTTTTCCTTAATGATGTGTAGCGATCCATTACTCTGGGAACATAACTTTTGTGTCCCATGTAGTACTTCCTCTTAGTTATGAATTTCCCTTTCAGTCTCCTAAGAGTATATTTAAACATGGGAAATTCTTAATTTTTAGGGAAGAACCACCTTTCAATCACTAATTTTACTATATTATGTTAAATTAGAAACTAAACTTTTCTTTTTCTTCTATCAAAAAGTTTGAATAACATTTTACATGATTAGAATTTACACCAAACACATCTGAATTAGTTTTTTAAATTTTTTAACTGATCCATAAAATACTTAAATTATACATATTTTCAAATTCCATAAGATATATTATATAATTATAGATTAAATTTCTTCATAGACATGAATGCTTTAGATTTTTGTAGTTTTTACTGTCTGCTTGTTTTTCAAGTTTTCCCATAATACCTAGATGAGTTGTTAAAAATATGTTCATGTGGTTTTATTGTCTGTAGGATCTATAATGATGTCCACTTTATATTCATAATATCACTCAAGGTTTATCATTTTGAGAAATCATCCTTAAAGGCTTATTAATTTTATTAATCTACTTTTTAAAGTTAATTTGTGATTTGCTGGCTGCATCTCTGGTCGTCTAATTTTAACTTTCTTTGATTTATTCTTTTATATCCATTAATCTTTGCTTGGATTTCACTTAGTGTCCTTTTCTTAGCCTCTTAAAAAAACAGATTATTGATTTTCAAACTTTTGAATTCTTTAATATACAGGGGTATAACCATAAACCCTTAAGATCTGTTTAAAACCTGCAGGGTTTGGTACCATTATTTTTTATTCAATTAGAAATATTTTCTAATTTATATTGTGATTTCACCTTTGACCCGCTGGTTTTTGATATGTATATTAATTAATGGTAAAAAACGTGGAGATTTTAAATTTATATTCCAGTACTAATTCATAGTTATATTCCACTGTAGTTAGTGAAGTATTCTTATGTAGTCAAATTCTTTGAAATTTATCGACAGTGGCTTTTTCCTTGAATACATATTATTTTGGTGAATGTCCCATGAACACTGAAGAGAAGAGTAAATTGTACAATGGGTGAAATGATCTCTGAAAGTCAGCCCTTTAATCCTGGCATAAAAATGACCTATTACAGCACTGTCCAACATAATTATAACATAATCCATGTACATAATTTTAAATTTTAGTGCCAACATGTGAAAAGGTAAAAAAATGAAATTTATTTCAATAACATATTTGAACCAACATATCTAAAATGCTATCATTTCAATGACCAATGTTGTTAATATTTGAAATTTTTACTATATTGAAAATCTCATTTTTGCTACACTTACACTGTATCACTTAAAATTTTAAATTATCAACTAAACTGTTTGATGTGTATTTATTTCATAAAGCCTACAGTTGAAAAGTAGAATCATATACCCTATACACTCAAAATATACTTAAGTTTTTTCCCGTAATTAACCTGACTAGTAACAATTATCTTTTTTTAATTGAATTCCTTATTGGTACAATTTATATACATCTCAAAATCACATATAACATTGGGAAATTTGTACCAGTATATGCCACAAGTTAATTCTCATTTTTACCCATATCCCTACCCACTCCCCCCTCCTCCCCCCTTATACATGCTTTTATTTTCTTTCTGCATCATATTTATTCCTTCCCCTCATCACATTCCCACACCAAGTTTCCTATAGAAATATTCCACTCTATAAAAGCTGTCCTACTTTCTAGAACTCATTTGCATCTACAGGTGTTCATGCCAAAGAGAAGATCCAGGAATTGTCTATCTGTGATCTATTGATTTCACTTATTAGTATATCCTCCAGGTGTCTCCATTTGCAC
>PVIC010016323.1:10067-34321 GCA_004025085.1 Thryonomys swinderianus | reverse complement strand
AAAAAAAAAAAAAAAAAAAAAAAAAAAAAAAAAAAAAAAAAAAAAAAAAAAAAAAAAAAAAAAAAAAAAAAAAAAAAAAAAAAAAAAAAAAAAAAAAAAAAAAAAAATGGATTGAAGATCTAAATATTAAAGGAGAGACACTAAATCAGCAGAAAGATAGAATAGGTAGATCTCTTGAAGAAATTGATGTAGGCAAGCATTTCTCAACTAACCCCACACAGGACAGGATCTATAATTTTCCTTCTGGAACTCTTTAACACTTAAACCTATATTTGAGACTGTTTGTAACCACAAGCAGCAATCATTTGGGTTGTAACTCAAGATTTTGATCATAGTTTAAAACCAAAAGTCTGGTCATAACCCAAGTTATTTGTATATCAGGCTGGTTATAGTTCGAGGGTCCATTGTATATAAAGAACTTAAAAATATCAGACCCTTCACATTTAAAGATCCAATATTCAAAAAATGGGCATCTGAAATGAATAGACACTGTTCAGATAAAGAAGTACAAACAGCAGATGAATATATGAAAAATGTTCAACATCACTGGTCATTTGAGAGGCACAAATTAAAGTAGCACTGAGATTCCATCTCATTCCAGAAGAATGGGTGTTAGCAAGAAGTAACAGATGCTGGTGGGGCTGTGAAGAAAAAGGAACCCTTCTCCACTGTTGGTTGGAGGGAAGACTGTGTAAACACTGTGGAAATCAGTGTGGAGATTCCTCAAAAAACTTTAGCTAGAGGTTCCATTTAACCCAGCTATTTCCCTTCTATCTTTCCAAAAGAATTAAAAGCAAGATATATAAGCACACCCATGTTTATAGCAGCACAGTTTGTAGTAGTTAAATCTTGAAAACAACCCAAATGCTCGTCAACCAAAGAATGCATAAGGAACGTCTTTTTATACAGTGGAGTACTACTCTGCCATTGAGAAGGTAAGCTTGAGACATTTCTAACTAAATAGATGTACCCTGAGACCACACCCTTATGTGATGTTTACACACTACATTGTTTCTCTGGTGTGAAAAACCAAAAGTGGAAAAAAGGACCAAAATGTATAACAAATACTGAGAAATGGGAAGAGAATTCTCAAACGAGGAGAATAAAGGTGGGGGAGAAGGTACAAGAAAAAAGAGAATAGATGCAAAAATGAAAACCTAGTTTTTGTAAATAAGGAAGGGGAAGAGAGACCCAAGGAGAGGGAGAATGGGGAAAAAAGAAGCAAGATATATCATGAAGATACAAATTCCCTACAATGAATTTTATCATTATGTGTATCTGAAATATACCAATAAATATTTTACTTAAAAAATTTGTGTCCCAAATTAAGAATTTAATATCCTTAGTCCCTTAGAGTTTTAGAAGAATTTATGAGTTGGAAGTACAGGTTTGTTTAGTTTTTAGTTACATTAAAATAGAATCATTAAACTGTTTAAAAATAGTGGCACCAGGCTGAACTAAAGAGGAGCACTGGAAAGTTTCACTTTAGAAACACTGCTGGAGACTTGAATCTCCGGAGGAGCCTTGTGGGTGCAGCGCCCCGAACTGTAAAGTCCTGTTGGAAATGGATCCCATTCTAAGTTTAGGACCAGGAAAACCTACTTCCTTCCTCCAAGCTTGTCATGTGTAGCTCCAACGCTATATTCAGAGTTAAGATGTGTTTTTCAGTTCTACATTTGTTCAGGAAACAGAGCTGATAAGATTCTGTAATCTTAGTGCTTATTTAATGTATTACAAATATTAGATGTTCAGAAAAACTTGTTATGAGAATGGGTGAGTGAATTTACTTGGTAAGAACTAATTCTAAACTGAGTTCTAGGTTATTTGTGTCAGTGCAAATAAGTTTTTTGTTCATTCACAAATTACACCCATCAAACTACATTTAGAAGTCCTTAAGTAATGTAAAAATGACCAAGTTTAACTCACTGACAAGCCACTCAAATATTGAGAGGTATTCGTTTAAGTAACAGTTTACTTGGAGAGTGTCCTATTTGGGTTCCTGTAATAAAGTGTCATAGACTGGGAACATGTAAGTATTTTTGTTGTGTATTAGGCTCTTGATAGACACATTCAGCATTCTCCTATAGAAACCTGTATGAGGTAGAATGGAATATATTGTATCTATTTAATTTGTATGTATATAGAATCTTGTATGTGCGTAACATGTATATAAAGTTTTAACAGAATGAACATTCAATTTCCTCCATAACTGTGGGTCTTAGGCCTTGAAAAAGTCACATAAAGATGAATTTGTGGCTGGAGTAACATAAAAGTTTAGAGAGAAACTAAGGTTTAGGGAGCCTTGTGTATCTTCAGTAAGTTTTCATTTACTGAGAGCAAACACTAAAACATGCTAAAGACAACTACATGGTATTCTGTGGATCTTAAATTGGTGAGACCAGAAGTCCACTGCTGCTTTTACCATCCCTTGTGTGCTAGAGACTTTCCCAGATATTTCTCAGCCACACTTGTAATTTCTGCTACTTTGTGAGCTGTCTCCCCATTTAGATGCATTGATTGATTGATTGATTGACTGATTGATTGATTGATTATAGTGCTAGGGATAGGATCAGGACTCCTGCATGCCAGCCAAGTGGTTTCCTACCAGGCTGAACCCCTAACCCCTTTCTGGTTCAGGATTGACCTTGTCTTCTCTAGGTCCTGCTTGGCTGTGGCCTCAGAGGCGTTTGACTGGAAAGCTGAGTAGGATGATCACGGAACAGCTAGGGTGTGGGCCTGTGCTTCCCCTGTCGTCCGGCTGCACTCCGTGCAGGCTTCTGCAGTTGGAGGCCTCCCTGTCATTTCACAGCAAACCTTCCTCCCGTGTCACAGGCCACCTGCTCTCTGAGTGCTCTGGTGTGTTTACTCTTTTCTACCCCTTTATCTTTCCTGATATTTCATGGTAACAATTTCTTCTATTTCCTTGACATCGACCATATGTCTCCATTTTGCTTTTGACCTCTTTTATTTTATTAGGAAGTCATGATTTGTAAAAAGCAGAACAGAAATTCATATTGAAATGGAAACAGAGAAGTATTCAGAAATATATTTACGTATAATTTAATTTTATGTAAGAGATCCCAAGTTAGGGAATTGATGACTATACATATCTAATCATCTCCCATTTTCATTATTTTTGTGCTTGAAAGTGAGATTTTAGAGGATACATTATTGCTTGGCTTTAAACTAGCATTAGATAATGTCAATACAGTAATAGCAGGCTACTCCATATTTTAAAACTAAGTCTCTATTAACTAGCTTTTTAAAATGTATAATTGTTGGAATTATTTTTGAAAGCCTGCAGCTCCTGTATTTCCTAAACTGAGTCTCAAAAGTGAGAAATGTTGGGCCGGAGATTTAGCTCAGTGGTTCTGGCGTCTGCCATCCAAGCACAAGGTCCTGAGTTCGGTCCCCAGTAACCACATACAATGCTGGGCGTGGTGACTCACACCCACCAGCCATCAATACCACATACCACAGTGCTGGGCGTGGTGGCTCACGCCTGTAATCCCAGCACTGGGGAGGCAGAGACAGGAGGATTGCTGAGTTCGAGGCATGCCTGGGCTACATAGTGAGCTGAGGGCCAGCCTGAACTGCAAAGCGAGACCCTGTCTCAAAAAAAAAAAAACCAAACCAAAACAAAACAAAAAAGTGAGAAGTGTTGTAGCATAGCTTTATTGTTAAATATTATATTTTAATCTTTAAATTACTATTTTAAGGGAGTGACTAGACTGTAATAGAATTTCAGCATGGGATGTTGGAAATCGGGGCTTCATACCCACTCAAATAGCTTTTGTATAGAATTCAGGTATTCTTTATAGGTACTTTAATACTTTAAACAGCTATTATCATTTACATTTTACTTCCCCTATTTTTTCTGATGTTTAACAGTTTTTTCCATTCACCAAATGAATGGTCCTAAAGCCTAAAAGTAAAAGACAAATGTACCATATGTTATACTTTCATATAAACTAAAAGTGATTTTCTTTAAACTGAATCTTATTTCTCCACTAATAGTTATCATAATTTCTGAAATGTATTCCTGTGAGTAAAATTTGATTATAGCAGGTGACCAGAGTACCCAGGTTTTCTCCTTTGTAAAAAAATGCTGAGAGTAAGGTTAGTTTGTATGGTAATGGGCAGTGATTGCAGTATCTTCATTGTCCTACATATAGGGGAAAACCACTTGATTTTTTTCTTATTCACTTTGCTAGTCTTGTGAGAGTCAAATTTATTACGTGTTCCTTGAAGCCCTATGAACAGCCGTCACAGAATCTCAGGAGAATGCCCTCAGCCAGTTTTCTGGTTAGCACCACACTGAATTTACTGCCTGCTTTTAAAATTCTTCCTTGCCAGACTTTGATTGAATGACTCTTCATATAATTGAGTACAGCTGTAATTTATTTTGCTTGCCAAGAATAATTACGATTGCCCACTGAAATAGTGACTAAAATCCATTTGATGTTTGTGATTTTCTTCAGAGATTTTGAAAATGTACTTAAAATGAGGCTTCTACAATACAAATACACAGTTCCTTGAATTTTATGCTCTTTAAGGTTGTGTTTAAACTGATCATTTACCTAAGACTAGACTAAAGCAGAAAATATGAATCCAGTTTATTTTACTACAGAATTTTAGGCTATTAAATGTGAAGTACCATTTTATTAGTACTCAAATTCTCTTTTATCAAACAAATGAACAAATATGTTCATAGTCTGAATCTAACTACTATGACAAAAAATCCTATTGATTTAGAAAACATGTTTTCTTAGCTGTGTTGTATCCTGGAGATTCTAGCTTTGGTTTTTAAAATTTAAAATATAGGAACCTCCAGTGCTGGGCTTGGTAGCATTTTGTCCTCCTTGGTCCAGAGCCAAGGTTCAGTCCCTTCTTTGGCCGGGAAGATGTTTTAACTTGGAAACAGACATATCTTAGAGCAGTGAGCCACAGTTCTCAAGACGAGGCTTTCATAGAATCTGTGAACTCATCCCCGTTCCAAATTGTGTGTGTGCATGTGTGTGTGTGGGGGGGGCTGGATTTTCCTTAGCATACTTCACCAGATAACATATGACTGCAGCCTGTTCTCAGAAGCAGAAAAGAGAGGCCAGCTGTCTTCTATTACACCAGAGATTAGGGAAATTTGTGGAAATCTAATACTCCTTTTTTTTTTTGGTTTGTTTTAGAAAAGTTATTTTTCATAAAAATATCATGCTAACATGCAAACATTTTAAATGAATTAATGAATATATCCCATTTGTATTTCTTTTTTAATCCATTCTTTTAAAAAATTTTTTTATCACATTTCTATTTCAGTTTCTAATATGAAAAATATCAGTAGATACAACTCCTATAAATAAAGCCTTTGGGACCCTCGATGGTTTTTGAGAGTGTGAAGTCTTGAGATTACAGAGTTTAAAAATTGCTATTTGAGAATTCTGTGTTCCCAAATGCCAGTTTAAATTATAGATTATTTTTAATTATGAGAGCTTCATCATTTGAAAAAGTGATTATTTTATTTGGGTAGAAATAAAATGGGCAGGGAAGATGAGGCAGGTCTGGAACGGAGTAGTGTCCATTATCCGAATGAAGAAAACTCCTCTGGGTTGACTCAGTACGAGGCCACAGGGAGAGCAGAGGGCCGAGGCGCTGAGCGCGTTCTCGGTGGCATCCACGATCCAAGACCAGCGACACTGTTTCTTCTGACCTTGTTGTTCAGAATTGAAGAGGGCACCTATTCTTGCATGTTGAAAGTCAGTCATTGTTTTTAATCGTGTTAGGCAATAGTGAAATCTCAGTTTCAGACTCTTACTACTTGGTACAAAATAAGGAGCTATATGAAAATCCAAGATAACTGTATGAGGTTTGTGTAATTGGTGCATTGCTATATAGTTTTTGTGATTATAGAGGGTGTGTTTTGAAAAAAAATAACAGACTTATAAAACTAGAAACTTCATGGTTTTGATATCATAACCACTTACATTATTAGAATGCTTTGACACTTAAAAATAATTTTGTATGTCATTAGCAATGATGTAATAATGAAATTACCAGGTTAAATATATATAATCAAATTTGGTCTGCTATGTACAACCTCTGCCCACTGTTCACATTCAGTGTGTTATTGCCAAGGCCTGACACAAATTGTGTATTAGTGTCTGGCTGTAAGTACTGTACTTAATCTAATATTTGATAATCACATAACTGCTCCCATTATTAGTGCATATAATTAACCATGAAATTGTTGACCTTATAAAACTAGATTTTCAGGGCAGTAAAACTACTCATCATGCTACAGCAGGGGCTACTTTTGTCATTATAAATTTGCTCAGACTCGGAACGCACAGCACCGAATGTGAACCCTCCGTAAAATGTAGACTTTGGTAACAGTGATGTGTCAATGTAGAGTCATTAGTTGTAACAAACGGGACACTGTAGGAGAGGGCGCTGATGGTGGGGAAGTTACACACATGGAGTGGCTGACATCGTGTTCCTTCTCAGTTTTGCAATGAAGCTTTTGTTGTTATTTTTGCACACAGAGAAGAAAAAAATCAAAGAGATCACTATCTTCTAGAACAAACTTTGAAACTCATCATTTAAAGTTATCAAGCCAGGAGGGTACAAAGAAAGTAGGTAATAGTCTTAGTCAGTTTCCTGCTGTTATAACAGCATATATAAGACTTAGTAATTTAGAAAGAACATAAATTCATTCTAGAAGTGGCCAAGTCCAAGGCCAAGAGGCTACATCTGGGGAGGACCCTCTATGGCAGAAGGAGGAGGGCAAGAGAGCAAGAGAAGGCCAAGTTGTTTTTAGGACAAACCATAGTAACTAACCCTCTCCTCCAGTAACGGTCGCCTTTTGTTAGACCTCACCCCCTGATGCTGTTGTGATGAGGATTAAGTTTCCAGCGTATGAACTTTGGGTGACGTTCAAACTGGAGCCATGGTCCTGTATAATGTTTGTGTTTTGACTGGTATGGGAAAGAGAAGAATAAAGATGAGTACAGATACATATGTGAAATCCATGTTGAATTCATACCAAATGGATAACCATGTTTTGAGAGGAAAAATTCTTTTAACAGTCAAGGACATGAGTTATTGGGACAGGATTTAGGAGTTTAGAAGCGACAGAGGCAGCGAGGCAGAGCATGTTGTTAACATAGTCCAGGTTTGCTTGCTGCCGGATGTATGTATCGAGAGAGAGGGACATGCTAAGGAAATACTAGCAGAACATGGAAATTATTCTAGGTTTAGTGATTACAAAAAAGAAAACTGTATTACAATCCTAACAATATATGCTCTGTTTTTTATATTGTCAGGCAATTCCTAAAGCTTTATTTAAATTACATGTGAAAATGCTGGGTATCATTTTTTTGGAGAAAGTGAGGTACACTAAGCTTAAGTAACCAATCGAAGACACGTACTGGGAGCCAATAATGATAATAAGACACAGCAATGTTAAAGACTTAGTACCATATCCCCAGTTCATCAGTGGGGGAACTCAAGGTCCAAGAAACTGAATAACTTGCTGAAGGTTGCACACTAAAGGGACAGAGCTGGATTTAGCCAGTTTGCTGTCTGTGTTCTTAACCAGTACGTCTCCATCCTATTTCTTAGTTTTTATATTTTTGGGTAGGTCACCTTGACTCACTTTGGTTTTATTGATTGATTGATTGCTGATAACAATCAAATGATTTTATTCTAGAATTAAATCATTGGTATACTGTAGAAATAAATAGAAATAAACTGATTACAAAAATTCAGTGGGTGATAAAAAATTTAAAAAACAGGCTATCATTATTGAATTCATTTTTAGCCCCATATTTTATGGTAATTTATTTTCCTTTAACTTTTATTAGTACATGTTTAAAGTACATAATGATTATATTCACTATAAGGGATTTGTACAGGTAGAGAATACATTTCAATTCCCTTCTTTCCTTTACTCCTCTTTTATTTTTCTAGCATCATCATTTAATTATCTCATAAGACCTTATAAAGATAATTATTATATATGCAGATTTACAAATAGACTAATAGGCCAAAGACCATACAAAACATATAAGACAATTGTACTAAGTTAAAGTACACTTTTAGATATATTGTCCTCACTGGATTACAATTTCTTTTTTTCTTTTGTTTCGTCATATATATATATATATATATATATATATATTCACTTTGTATGTATTCATTTTGTATGTATGCATATATTGAGTTTTTTATGTAAGAAACCATGAAATATTTAAGCTCGTGTGTCTTTATTACTTCATTTAGCATGATCTTAGCATGCATCCATTTTCCTACAAAGGACTCAAACTTATCTTTCCTTGTGGCAGAGTAGTATTCTATTGTGTATAAACTACATTTTTAATTCATTAACTTGTTGATGGACATATAGGCTGTTCTAAGATTTAGCTATTATGAATTATGCTGCTATAAACCTGGGTAAGCATGTAGCATTATAATATGACATATTTAACTCTTTCAAAAAGATACTAGAAGAGAAATAGCTGGATCAAATTGAATTTCTACTTTTAGGTTTTGTTTTTGAGGTATCTCCATACTGATTTCCATAGTGGTTATATCAATTTATATTCCCAACAGAGAATTGTTCCTTTCTCCCTACAGCCTTGCTGACATTTGTTTTTGCTTGATTTCTTCACGGGAGCCATTCTTTCTGGACTGAAATGAAACCTCAGTGCTGTTTTGATTTTCATTTCTTGAATGACCAGTGATGTTGAAAGTTTTTCAATATGTTTATTGGCTGTTTATATTCCTTCACCTGAGAAGTATCTGTTCATTTCAGGTACCTATTTTTAAGCTGTGTCTTTAAATTTGGGAGAGGTGTGTAATTTTTTTTTTTTTTTTTTTTTTTTTTTTTTTTTTTTTTTTTTTTTTTTTTTTTTTTTTTTTTTAGTTTCTATGCTTTAGATATTAGTCTTTTGTCTGAGGAGTAGCTGGCAGCATTTTTTTTTCTAAATTATATCCTCCTCTCACAAAATAAGGAAGGTGCTTGAATCTTGGGACTGTGGCAAAGGATTATAGTTAGGTACGCCCAAAATACCTTACTAAAAAGCAATTGAAGAGATTTCTGTGTTGGCAAGAAGGTCTTTAGATCATTGCTTTGGTTTAAAAATATACGCTACTGTAGTACAAATATTTACAGTGGTGATTAATACCTGAACAGTGGCCTCAGGAGATGACAGCGAATCTTTCTAACTACCCGGCTTTATTTTTGTTCTCCGCTAAATTTTGAAATCAAACTATTTCAGGCAGTTCCTAGAAGCAGTTAAATTAGTATGTCAGGGCACTAACTAATGAATATTGAGGAGCTATTATTATAAACACATGACAATTACGTTAGCATTCTTAGGTTAGTAGGACTGCTGTTTGGGTGTGTAGTGGAGACAGTGGGATAAACAAGCAAAAATCACTTTCTGTCATTGTGTGAATACTGATCAGAACAAATATTATATCTGCACTAATAGAAAACTTGTTCTCCCTGCAATAATATTATTACCCAATTATTATAACTTAGAAGACTTGAGAAAATAGCCTTCTGAGTATCAAATTAAATTTCTAACTGTAGTCCTTTTCACTTGCCTTGAATAACTCCCTTCAAAACCAGAGCCTGGTGTTCAGTTTCTACGCCGTCTTCCATGTTACCTTGGGTAAATCCTTGAAACATGGTAGCGTATGTTCCCCTTGGCAGTGGGGCTGCCATATGCTCTCAGAGTGCCTCAGTGCGATTTTGTGAAAGTGAAGTTGATTTCAGGATGTGAATATGTAATGTGACTCCATCAGTTACTGAGTAGTATATATTGCATGTTTCATAAATCTAACAAACAATAAAAGAATACATGATTTTTGAGGGGAGGAAAACAAGAGGCCTCTTTAGTTTTCTGTGATCCAGAATCCAGTTTAATTTTACCTTTAAGCTATTCTTCGTGTTGATATTGAATGCTTTTTAAAAATCAGCCAAGATATCCTTGGGCGTTTAAATTCCTTTTCTTTTTAGAAATGTCATTAACTTGAAATATAAAGATGCTTTCTAAGGAAACTGGTTTGCCTAGCCAGCGCTTTTAATGTAGTTATTTTGCAATGTGAGCTGCAAAACCCAAACATTGAGGCTGCTTTCCACAATGCCTTGTTACCCAGACAGTGATGTCATGTTTTAAGCACGTTTAGTTTGTAGAGGTCCTGCTTTTGATCCTTTAGTTGTCACTTTTAAAATGCAGCTTCTGCTGAATTACAAAGGTACTGAAAGTAATTTGCTTCATTAAGGTCTGTTGCTGACACTGTTGTATTTCATTAGTCATTCTTCTCCTCTCCTCCTTCATTAAGACTTTATTCAAATTTGGATCATGGTTCTACTGAGGCGCCCATGCCATTATCATCTAAATGGCAATTACATATTCAAAAACAACAGCTTCTCCTCAACTGTTCCTAACTTAACATTATACATAGATTTAAGTAGGAATTAAGAATAAAATGAATATTTTCTTTGTGATTTACAGCTTTCCTTCCCCCCCCTTGATTTACTGGTTAATGTTGAATAACTTGTAGATGCAGGATGACACAGTATTGGTTGTTCAGCTTTAGTGTTGTGTGTGGCTACACATATATGTTATAAATTGTTTCTATATTAGTTATTCAAGTGACAGTGACCCTGATTCAACCATCCATATATTTATTAGACACAATTATATCCCATTTGGAGTAATGGGATCAGGTTTAACACTCTATTAAGAAATTCATAGGATCTTTTACCAAAACAGTAGTGCCTTATAATTCAAAAATTTAAAGGAAAATTTTTTTCTTTTCTTTTTTAGTGATAGAACTGGAAATTGAACATAATCACTTTACATTGGACCATGTCCCTAGTCCTTTTAAAATTTTTATTTTAGCCAGGTGTGGTGGCTCACACCTGTCATCCCAGCACTCGGGAGGCAGAGGCAAGAGGATTGCTGAGTTCGAGGCTCGCCTGGGCTACATAGTGAGCTCAGGGCCAGCCTGAACTACAAAGCAAGACCCTGTCTCAAAAAAAAAAAAATTAAAAAAAAATTTTTATTTTGACAGGATCTTGCTAAATTTCTCAGTCTGAGCTGGAATTTGACATCCTCCTGCTTCAGCCTCCAAGAGAAATAGGATCATAGGCAGGTGTCACAATGCTTGGCTTAAAAGAAATTTTCTGAAATGCATAAATATATTTGTCCTTTGTATGACAGGCCTCACAAAATAGAAGCCAATTCTGTTAAAAATGATTGTGTTGTTTTCTAATACTGTACTGTGCTTCAGACATCTTAAAATTATTATTATTACTATTTTTTTTTACACAGGGTCTGGCTTTGTAGTTCAGGCTGGCCCTGAGCTCATTATGTAGCTCAGCCAACCCTCCAACTCAGCAATCCTCCTGCCTCTGCCTCCCAAGTGCGGGATGACAGGCATGAGCCACCAAGCTTGGCATTTGTGGTATGTGGTACTGATTGCTGGTGGACTTTAGTGACCACGCCCAGTATTATTTTATGTGGTTACCCAGGATCGAACCAGGGACTTAGAACTGGAAATTGAACATAATCACTTTACATTGGATCATGTCCCTAGTCCTTTTAAAATTTTTATTTTAGCCAGGTGTGGTGGCTCACGCCTGTCATCCCAGCACTCGGGAGGCAGAAGCAAGAAGATTGCTGAGTTCGAGGCATGCCTGGGCTACATAGTGAGCTCAGAGCCAGCCTGAACTACAAAGCGAGACCCTGTCTCAAAAAAAAAAAAAAAAGTTAGAAATGAGTAAAAGACATTAGTAACATTTCACTGAAGAGGATCTATAAATAGTAAATAAGCCTATAAAAATTGTTCAACATCATTAGCCACTGGAAAATAAAAATTAAAACTCTAATGAGGTATCTCTACACCATATCATAATAGCGTAATACAACCCAAACAACATAAAACAACAATAATACCGAACACTGTCAAGGATGAAGAAAAACTGGATCATTTAATGTTGGCAGATGGTACATTAATGTTGATAAAATGGTGCAGTCACTCCGGGAAGGTCTTTCAGTTCCTTAAAAAACCTGAGCATGTAGTTAATGTGGATCAGCAATTGGCACTGTTGGGTATTTATCCAGAAAACCTGAAGATCTGTATTCACACAAACACCTGAGCACAAGTGCTTGTGGGTTTACTCATAGCAGTCCCAAAGGAGACAAAGCCCAAGTTTCTTTCAACAGGTGAATAGCCAAAGCACTGTATTATATCTACACAATGGAATAAGACTCAATGTAAAAAGTAGCAAATTATTGATGTGCACAACAATCTGGGTACATCTCTAGAGAATATGCAGATGCCAGTTCCCAAAGGTGACACACCGTATAAACCCATTATTGTAACATTCCTGAAATAACAACATTGTATTGAGAAAATGATCAACAAAATAGTGTTTGCCAGTGTTATGGTTGGTGTGGGGGAGAGAGGATAGTGAGTATAAACGGGTAGGGCGGGGAATTCTTTTGGTGGAAATGTTCTGTATCTGGACTATAACAGTGTCATCCTGGTTGTAGTATTGTACTACAGATTTGTAAGATGTTGGCATCATGTGAACCTGTATAAAGGGTACGTGGGTTCTTTCCATGTCACTTCGACTTGCATATGAATCTGTGATATCAAAATAAACAGCTAAATTAGAATAAACCAAAAATGCAGTTACAAACATCCTTTACATTTTTCACGGTACACACATGTGGACATTATCCAGATCTTAATTCTACAAGGAATGACAGGCCTGTCTGTGTTAACTTTAGTAAATAATAACAGAATGTTTTTGCAAGTGAGACATAAGTGTTCTGAAGGCTGGGCCTTAGCTCGGTGGTAGACCACTTGTCTTAGCATTTGCCAGGCCCTGGACCTGACACCCAGTGCCTGTGCATGTGCACAGACCACGCACTCACTCATGTATACACACGTGTACCACACAATTGCATATTCTCCTTACTGTCAGTGTAGGAGCATATAGTAGATTTTTTAAAAATGTTTTTAAAACTTTAAAGCATAACCAACTTTCTAGTCTTAGTGGATTTTAGTTTTTTGTCATTGCATTGTCTAGGACTTTCAGTATTTTGAATAGAAGTGTTCAAAGCAAGCATCTTTCCCCCATGTTTGATAGTAGAGAAACAGGATGTTTACAATAGTAGTTGCTCATAATGTTTGTTCACTTGTTTATTGAACAACTGAATACAGTATACACTGTTTATCTGGTTGCTTCTGATTTTCCAAAGATGTTTAAAAATATAAATAAACAAGTATTACTAAATGCCCTTTTTAAAGACCTCTTGATCAAATAGTATTGAATTGAGTCTTGCAAGTGTAGAATTGGCTCTTAGCAAATATTTGGAAAGTTGAAACCAGTTTTTCTTTAAAACATTCTAAATATCTTTCCTCCTTATTCATTTCTTTGAGAAAGAGGAATTCTGATTTTCTCTACCAAAAGTATATAAAAAGAAGGCTTAACTGCCCCTTCTGTCTGTGGCTTGCCTGACTGACCAGTGTTTGCACCTTTTCTGTGAAGTCCCGGGCGCCATGAACTTTCTTCCATGATCAGACCCACGTGGGCTCCTCCAGCAGAACAGTGTCATTTCCAAGTGCCAGACTGTTTTTTCCTAAGTGTGTGTGCCTCTTCCTGTAATTGGGTGATTTAATTAAAAATAAGAGTTTCTAGCCGGGTGTGATGGCTCACGCCTGTCATCCCAGCACTCGGGAGGCAGAGGCAGGAGGATTGCTGAGTTCAAGGCTTGCCTAGGCTACATAGTGAGCTCAGGGCCAGCCTGAACTACAAAGCGAGACCCTGTCTCAAAAAAAAAAAAATATGAGTTTCTATTTCCATACAGACTTGGTTAAATGCTTTGGAAATAATTTATACAGTTTAACTGCTAAAATAAAAAAAGGAGCTGTCAATTTAGGTATGGGTGAGATGATTTAGATTTAATCTAGAAATCTGCAATAGACTTTTGCCAGTAACTTTAAGTTTCTTTTGCTTTATAAACACTTGGAAATTGTGTACAACACATTATATGTTGGGTCTGTAGAAGAGTAGGGAAGAACTTTAATTAGACATCCCTAACTGCAAATAAATACCATAGCCTCAAATCCTCCCCTCATGCGAGGGCTAAAGTAAGCAACCAGAAGCTGGGGAAAAGTTAACTGTTCGGGAATTGAACACTTGTACAGAGCAATTGTTTCTGAACACCTTGTTCAAAAATATTTAAATAAGTTTTACTGATAATGACAATCACAGATGTTTTTACCATGTAATTGATAATTGAAACAGTTTTGTTTTAGCAGAGCCTATTTTATTTTTACACTACCTATTTGCAGTACATAATAATTCCATTCATCGTGGGGAGTTGGTACGTGTACACAACATATCTTGATTCATTTTCATTCCTACTTTCTTCCCTTCTCTCCATCTCTTGATCCTCTTCAGTTTTTGCAAAAGATCTTTCTCCCTGTTCCCTATTACTTACCTTTTATCTTGCTCTTTATAGTTTACACACAGCATTTTTCTTTTTGAGATAGGATCCCACCATTTGGTTCACCTTGGCCTCACACTTACGGCGGACCCTCCTGCTGCCCCACCCTCCACGTGCTGGGAGTAAAGGTGTGTACCACCACGTCTGGCTGTCCTCACACTTTATGTGATATTTAGTTTGGTGTGTTTGATTTATTTCACTTAACATCCTGGTTTCAAGGTGCGACCATTTCCCTCTCCACAGATGACTCACATTTATCCTTGGTGGCAGAGCAGTACTCAACTGTGTATAAACAGCCCATTTTCTTTCTCTATTGAAACGGCTTTTGAGGATGACAACATAGCAATGAAACTAGAACTAATAAAATACTGATTTGAGTTTTATTTTTGTTGTACACAAACTGACAAATCTTGGAACTTTAAAAGTATTTTTTTGTTTGCTTTTTACTAAGTAGACTTTATTTGTAGAGTTTCTCCCTACTAACTTGTATTTTTAACTGAGAAACAGTTGAAGAAAATAAACCGGTATTTCTTCATATCGTCCTTTTGAAGACAAAGTGACCTATACATATGATGGCAATTTAAAAATCTCCACTGAGTGTCAGTAAAACTTCAGCAGTGATCTTGGTGGGCAGTGGGAGCAGAAGGGTGCCCCAGGCTTCCTAGCTGCTGGAACAGCAGGTTTAATAGTGTTTTCCTAAATCTGAACCTCCAAGCCATTGACAACCAAAATGATTTAAAAAAAAAAAAAGGGAAACAAAGCTTATGTATATGGAGGGGGGTTGTAGGGTGGATGGGAGAATGGAAAAAAATGAGATTAGATTGTGTCATATGCTGGTACAAATTCTCAGTATTGTGTCATGATGTGCACATACAGTGTACCAATAAAAATTCAAATTAAAAAAACCTAGTTAAGCATAGTCTATTTCAGAGATTTATTGCTTTCGTGAAATTTGGTGCTTGTTCATGAATTCAAACAATTCAAAGTATTGAGACCTGAATACTTTCTGTGTGCCAGGGAGAAGACTATCCCATTCCTAGTCATGCCCCTAGTAACTGCCCTTAGGTGTTAGGTACACAAAGTTGAGAAATACAAACAGGATTCTGACTTTCGTGAAATTAAGATTGGAATTTCTCAGTAGCAATTGTTTAGCAAATGAAAATAAACATCCATGTTGCCAGAAGAAAGAGAAATTGATTTAAAAAGCCATAATTTTGCTGTTGAATTCTTGCACTAAACTGTGAATTAGGAAAATCCCAACAATTAAAGGATTCTAGACTATTTAAAGAGGACATGTATTTTACATGCTTGTATATATAGGTTTTGAGTTTTGTTTTGTTTTGGTACTGAGGATCAAACTTACAACCTTGCACTTTCGAGGTGGGAGTGGTGTCACTGAGGTAACCCTGGCCCTAGGTTTTGAATTTTAATTAGGAGAAAAAGTATATGACAGAGTTAGCAGTCATAAAATAGATAATATTATCAAACATTTAAAAATAGAATGCTAGCATAAAGAAAAAAATTTCCATGTAATCATTTAATAGAGTGTGGTAGAAATTATAAAAATGTCTCTGATACTTTAGGAAAGATAACCTAGAAGGGGAATAGCTGGGAGAAATATCATTTTTAGTCTTAGTTTTTTTTGAGGAATCTCTATATTGACTTCCAAAGTGGTTGAACCAATTTACATTTCTACCAACATTTCATTGCTTTTTTTCTTGCTGTAGGCAAGAAAATCCTTTAACCCTTTAAATGGATTTCTCTATGTAGTGGAGGCTGGCCTTGGATTTACTAAGTAGTATAGGCTAGTTTTGAATTTTCAGTGATCTTCCTGCCTCAGCCTCCTGAGTGCTAGGATTATGGGTGTGTAAGACCACACCTGTGAGACTATAATTTTAAGTAAAATAAATCAGACACAAGTTTAAATATCTTCTAAAACACTCATATAAATAATGAGCAAAATGAAAGATAGGTAATAGAAAGTAGGAGAATAAGGGCCAGGGATGTAGTCCAGTGGCAACATGCTTACCTGGCAAGCACAGGGTCCTGAATCAATCCCTGATATTGCAAAAAATAAAAATAAAATAAAATAAAAAATGGTAGGGAGATAGATCTTTTTTAAATGGAAAGAAGAATCAAGAGATGGACAGGGAGGGGTTAGAAAAATTGAGATGTGTTATGTACATCATGTGCCTTATGTAGTGCAAATGTACTGATTAAAAATAAAAACTGAAAAAAAAATGTCGTAATTTTTAAGGAGAGAGTGAAAAACACAATTTATTGCTGTTGGCTATTTTTTTTAATTGTCTGAGACAAACTGAAGACTTTTTGTCAAGTAGAAAATGATATGATTTTTGTTGCTTTGAGGATAAAAGTATGGATAATGCAGAAAGCATACAAGTTGTGACAGAAATGGATAGATTTAAATATGAAGAGGCAGAAATAGCAATTCAGAGATAAAAATTACCCCCTTCGTAGTTACTCACAAATAGCCTAGAAATACTTTTATGTTGTATTGAATGGCAGCCTCGATTTCAGGAATTCAGTAATACTGTGACTTGGGAGGGGATAATCATGAGACAATTTTTTTCTAAGTAATTCTAAATTTTTTATTTTATTAAGTGAATTTCTTGAATTAAAATGTTAAGATATGGATATGATTTCCTACTTTAACTGAATTTTTATTAAGTGAAGGGATCATTTCAATAACATTTGCTAACATGACCTCACCTTACTCAGTTCATCCATTTTTCTCCACTTCAGTATATCAGCCATATACAGTGTTTATTAAGCAACATGTATTTTAAAAAATAATTTATAGCTTAAGTCACAAAGGAATTAGTTTGTAATTAAACATCAGGAACTGTGGCTTAATGAAAGAATTTAAAGTTTTTCCCTCAAGATTTTGTTTATATCACACCACTATTGTGTATGTTTAAGTTTAGTATCACTCATAATTATTCAAATAATATATTCTGTTATATGAAATTGTATTTAATAAACTTCCCTGTTCATTATACTTCATGTTTGCCTAAAGTATTAAGCTGAGTGAAAAAGTACTATAGATTCTCTTTGTCATATTTGGGTACCTATTAGAATTAACATTAAGGAAATCCAGTTGTTTAGAATTGAAACTGTGACATTATTTTAGCAGTGTGGTTGAATAAACTGTTCTATAATATTCACACATTAACTTCACGATTTTGTATAATAAATAAATTATACATTTTAGGTCAGGTAGTAAAATAAATCTGGCATTACTAATCTGGGAAAGCAAAATATTAACAGACTTGAGTCATTTTACAAGTGATGTGTTAGCTATAATGCAAATGTGTTTTTCTTCTCAAGGATATTTTGAAATGCACCCATGTGAATTTCTTATGATACTGTATTGGTCACTTCTCCATAGCTGGGACAAAATACCTGACAGCTGCAACTTAAAGTAGGGGAGGTCAGCTTTGGCTCATGGCTTTGAGAGCTGGCTCCAAGGCCAAAAAGGGCATGGTGGGAGGCCTGTTGCGGGAAACCTATCAGCCATGAATGCACGAGCCAGGGATAAGACTGTACCACTCCTAGTAATCCCCCCACTGATCACCCTTCCAACCGGGGCCCATCTCCAAACATATAACTTTTGGTGAGCATTTTCGATCTAAACTATAACATACTGTTCTAGACTCCTGTTCATGTGACTAATGTATTTAGCTCATCTCTAAGAGGTGCCAGCATCTTCTTAGTTTTATAATTTTAGAAAAATCCTCTGACCTCAGAGACAAACTCTTAGCTGTGAGCCCTTGTAAAAAATTTAAAAAGGTACTTCCAACATAACATTGGCATTGGGTAAACATTCCTATCCAAGGGAGGAATAGAGGGTAGACAGAAATAGGTCAGTCCAAAGCAAGACAGAAACTCAGCAGGGAAAACATTACATCGTACAGCTCCATATCCTATACCCATGACAGACTGTGGCCAGATAGGATATCTAGAGGCCCTGGGGCCCACTGTCTCTGGGGCCTTGCTAGATGCTGTCCATGTGGCCTCGGGTTCTACCCTTCGACTGTGACATTACTCAGCAGACATTCCATGTTCCTGGCACCTCCATCTTCCTGGAATCTGCACTACATCTTCACCTTTAGTTTCACAGCTTCATGCACTGCCCTTCATTGAGACCCAGATGGCCACTGTGACCTTTTGACACGTTTTTGCCTGGCTTCACAGGCCATCTGAAATCTTTGTAGAGGCCTCCATGACCCAGTAACCCTTGTGCTCTGCATTCCTAAAAAAAAACGCATTATGTGGATGATGCCAAGTTCAGCTCCCAGCTTGAGCAGTAGTCGGGACTCCATGAGCTTTGGCTGCAAGCAGCTGAGTGATATGAATGGCTGAACTTCAAGATACTTGTTCCTAGATGGCCCTAAATGAACGGGTATCACACAGACTCTTCCCAAATGAAAGATTTAGTTTTGTACCCTTGAGCTTACTGATCTCTGAAATGCCATCAAGGAACCTTTCTTCTTATCCTTGTGCAAAGTACTTGGACCCTTTTTATTGCTAGTCTTTTCTGTAACATGCTATTTTTTGCCACAGCTTTGCAAATGCTTCCTTTCTGATGAAACCGAGAAATTTTCAGATCATTCAGCTCAGCTATTTGCTCCTGATTCTCATTGTAGATCTGGCTAAGAGAAGCCAGCTGGACTCGTGTCACAGCTTGAATGTAGGGCTGCCTTGAAAGTTCCTCTGCTGGATCAGTGTGCTATCCTTAATATCAGTTACCTGAAAGTCTCTGGGCATGGGCAAAATGTAGACAAATTCTCTTCCAGAGGACAACACAGTTACCCACCCTCCAATGGAGTCCTTGTTCCTAATTGAAACCTTCTGTGTCTGGCCTTTATAGTCAGCATTGGCATCAGCATTCTGTTCTTCTCCTCTCCAACCAGAATCTCCCATCAAACTCCCATCTGCTACAGCCATCTAGGGCTTCTCTGCCTGGCCATCCCCAAGCCTTTCCAGGGTCCTGAGAACAAGGTCCCAATGCTTCTGAACCATATGGTTAGTTGCAGCAACATCACCTCTTGGGTACTGTTTGTCTTAGGGTTATCTAAGCATAGAATTGATAGAAAATAAGCGTGTAATGATACAAGAGTTAGAAGTAGGCTACAAGATTAGAGTCAGAAGAGTCCATAATGCCATCTGGGGCCAGAGGCAGAAGAATCTACGATGGCTGTGTGCATGCTAGGAAGCTGGAGAATCCAAGAAGATGGAAGCCACAAGCAGAGGGGATCAAGGATACAGCATCACTCCAGGGTTGAGGGCAGAGAAGCTTGTTCCAGAGTAGGTGGTGTAAGTTTGTGTTGGAAGGCTGAAGAAACGGAGATTAATTTCCAATGGCAATTGTGAAGCTCTTCCAGAATGGGAAGAGCTCTTCCAGAATGGGAACGCTTCCTTTGTCTTCAGTTTTCCTTCCATCCAGGCTGCAAGCTTATTAGTTGGTGTAACTCACATCCAGTGTTTGTCTTCTCCCCTGTTTGCCAGCCTACAGATCAGCCATCCAAAGACACACTGAGATCTTTATCTGTTAGTTGCTTCTTTTTTTTGCTTTTTGAGACAGGGTCTTGCGTTGTAGTTCAGGCTGGCCCTGAGCTCACTATGGTGCCCAGGCAAGCCGCTGTGAACTCAGCAATCCTCCTGTCTCTGCCTCCTGAGTGGTGAGATTACAGGCGTGAGCCACCACGTCCGGCATTGTGGTATGCGGTGTTGATTGTTGGTGGGTGTGTCTCCACGCCCAGCATTATATATGGTTACCGGGGATTGAACTCAAGTCCTTGCGCTTGCGAGGCAGGTGCCGGAACCACTGAGCTAACCCTCCAGCCCTGTTAGTTGCTTCTTAGTCCATTCAAGTTGACATGTCCTGACTCATGGTCACAGGTACACTTCATTTTATCAGCACTCTTTTGCTTTATGTTGCCATCAGTGATGCTCTCTACATGATAAGGGGATGGGTTGTCCGTTCTTGTGTGTTACCGTATTCCAAGCACTGCCATGGAGTGGGTAGTTAAGAGTCAAGAAAGTGAAATGCATAAAATGTTTGAAAATGTGAACCTTCAAAAGTTATTTAGAAGAAAAAACTATATGCATTCAATAAGTTGAAAGGGATACCTAAAAAAGGCATTTTAAAATTTGTGCTGTATGCTTTGTTATTGTTCACTCCAAAAATTTCAGATTTACTTCTAATTTCGTTTTAAAGTTTTTCCGATAACTTTACCTTTTTGTATTAAAGACCTGCCTGAGGTAGGGACTTAGTCATGTTGCTCCTTGCTGAGTCACAATACTCAACACCTGCATTTATTCTGGCTCACATTTCAGTTCATAGTCAGCTGGCTCCAAGGCCGATGGCATGGCAGAGGGCCATGCATGCCCATATGGCATGGTGGGCAGGAAGTAGAGTGAATGCAGGGAGCTGGGCAGGAAGACAAAGTCTTCAGGCCCCGTCCCCAGTAGCTTACCTCCTCTGATCGGACACCCATTGCCTCATGTGTAGTCAGCTGTAAGTCCCACGATCCAGTTGTCTTCTGTTTCCCAGCCTATGATTGGTTGAAGCTTTGGTGGACATTGCGATACAAACCATCACACATAGATAAAACCAATTTTTCTGAGTCCCAGAAGCAGCACCAATGTAAGCTTTATTTATCCCCTACATTAATTTGGAAGCAGGCCTCTCAAAATTATAACTAAATAGATCAAGAGCAGTGATGGCAAATCTTTCAGAGCTTTCAATGATACAGATAGCCCACTTGTGTGGCATGTGTGCAGTAGGTTCACCACCGCCAGTTTAGGGCAAGCCAGGGAAGTGTGTGTGTGTGTGTGTGTGTGTGTGTGTGTGTGTGTGTTTTGAACATCCCAATTTGTTTCACTGAAGTTCAGAATCCACTGATTAATTACATATACTGGTAATTTCCTAAAGATTTGTTGATATGTTCAGTTCTGAGCAGGAAGAAGACAGATTTCTTTTTATCTATAAAAATTTTTTGTGTGGGCCGGAGGGTTAGCTCAGTGGTTCCGGCGCCTGCCTTGCAAGCGCAAGGACCTGAGTTCGATCCCCGGTTACCGCATATAATGCTGGGTGTGGTGGCTCACGCCTGTAATCCCAGCACTTGGGAGGCAGAGACGGGAGGATTGCTGAGTTCGTGGCGGCTTGCCTGGGCACCATGGTGAGCTCAGGGCCAGCCTGAACTGCAAAGCAAGACCCTGTTTCCAAAAAAGCAAAAAAAAAAAAAAAAAAAAAAAAAATTTTTTGTGAGATAATGCAAGTTTTATTTGAAGACTTTATTAGAATTGAGAAGTTTTTAGAGAATTGTCAAGATCCGGTATGGACCTAGGTAAGAACAACTTTGGGGTAGGTTCAGAAGATACAGTGATGAAATATGATCAACATGTTCTTGAGAAGGATTAGAATCATGTGAGTTTGAAGTCTATTGAAATCAAAGGCATAGTTTTGAAGGTGATGTAGTATATGATGTGCTACCAGTGGAAAGATTGAACTGGAGCAGCACAATTAGGACAAACCACTGCATCTGCACTTGTCTCAAAGCAACTGAATTTGAAGCCAGCTGCAAAATGGTGACTAATCTCTCTGGCAAGCCCACATGAGAGTGCAGGACAATGAGCCAGCTTCAGCTCCACAAGCACATGTTTCTTCCCCTCGCCTCCCAGCAGGTGATGGTGGTGATGCAATCTGATTATACTGTTGGATGTATCCTAACCGCAGTCAACAGTTGAGTCTCTCAAGGGATTTCACAAAAGACTTCAAAACAAGTATATGGTTTTTTCAGATAGTTCAACTATAGACAGCTGTAGAAAAGAGTATTTTTTTCCTTGAAGATGAGAAAAATAATGTGGAAATTCTTTAGGATTGCTCACAGCTATTTATACTGATCAATTAAAGGTATTCAACTGTCCAAATTCCATGCAGATAAGAGTAAATTAGCATTTGTGAAGTATTTAAGTAGTTTATATATTGGGAATGGACCTCTCCCATCATCTGTTCTGGTGAAGTGTCTTACACATTAAAAGTGTATAATAAATAATTCAGTCTGCCTTGGACTTGAGAGGTCCTCTCTTCTTTGAAAACAGTAGTCACAAGTATTCCTGTGGCTAAGTCAAAAGTAGAACTTTTAGAAATTGCCTGTTAGGCCGGCCCCGTGGTGCAAAGGTAGTGCATCTGACTCCAGAAATTGCCTGTTAATTGTTAATATCCAAAATCCCCCAATATATTTTGCAATAAATAGCACAGATTCCCTAAGACCATGACGCTATAGAACTTACAAATTACTCTAAAGTAATAAGGGAAATAGGGCGTGAAAGAAAACTCCTAGCCTGGTTGTGCTCAAATGTGGTATATAGGAAAATGAGTTTGGAAGCTGTCAGAAGTGAGTAAGCCCGGGCCTCATCCCCATCACTTCAGGTTTTGTAGGCTTGGAGTGGGTCCCAGGCTACTGTGTCTTAATCATTTCCCTCCCTGAAATTCCAACCCTTATGATTTTTCTATTCAATGTGAGAAACACTGAGCTAGACTACTGTAGTATTACGGTACTGCCGAGTGCTAAGTACAGTATCATTCTGTAGCAGAGGCTGATAAACTCCTTCGTTGCCAAACAAAAGAAAAAGTTTTCATTGTCAAGAAAAATTTTTTTATAATCATTGGAAAAATATTTTGAAAACATTATTATTCACTTACATAGTGATTGTGTATTAGAAGCTAATTTGTTTTTTCATAATTTAAAAAATAAGTAACGTTTTGTAGGCAACCATGGATTTGGACTCCCCTGGATCCAATAAGGCCACAATGCCAGTGTTTGAACAGAGTAACTGGGTTTTGACTGGTGGCAGAAGGCCCTGGCTGACTGAGCAGCCTCTAGCCAATTAAGTTGTTGGCTGTGTTTCACTCTGTTTTCTTTTGTAAATGATATCTGGTCATATTGTTGGTTGAAGTTCTGTGAGTCTGCTCTTATTATGGAGGCTGCCCTATTGACAAATCATCATTTGATTTTGCTCAAATGGAAGTTACCTACATTTTAAAAATTTTTAATTCTTTTAAAAAATTGATATATAAAAACAAGATAGGGTGCCATTAATGTTTTGATACATATATTTTTCTGTAATATTTAAATCAGAATAAATATCTATCTTCTTAAATATTTATCATTTGGTTCTGATAAAAATCTTCAAGAAACTTAATTCTAGCTTTGTAAAAACAGTACATTATTGTTATCTGCAGTCACCCTAATGTTGATAAGAACACTGGAACTTACTGCTTTTAACTATAATTTATAGCCTACTGATTGACCCTCTTGTTTGATCTCCTGGCCTCTGGTAACCACCAGAACGTCTGTGAGATCCATTTATTTACATGCCTCATATGAGTAGGATATGTCATCCTTGTCTTTCTGTGCCTAGCTTATTTCACTTAACATAATGACCACCAGGTCCTGTCCATGTTGTCACAAATAATATGATTGTGTTCTTTTTTGTATTTTTTTTATTGTTTGTGTTTTTGACAGTACTGGTGATTGAACCCCAGGACTTTTGCACTGAACTACATTCCTAACCCGTTAAAAAACTTTTTTTAAAAATTTTGAGATAGGGCCGGAGCGTTAGCTCAGTGGTTCCGGCACCTGCCTCGCAAGCGCAAGGACCTGAGTTCGATCCCCGGTTACCACATATAATGCTGGG